>JAMKCH010014763.1:0-147957 GCA_023653785.1 Ophioderma brevispina | reverse complement strand
TGATTTTTAATTAGCTTATTTTGCATTTTTTCAAGACATTTCGGGTAACCTCTTTGAAATGCTTCTGCTGGCTAACCCTAATCCAGGTTTACTTCACACTTGGTAGGGTGATAGTGATGTGCCAGAATATTATGTGTACTTTTGGCTGCTTATTTGCATATTCATGACTATTAATTAGCTTATATTGGCCTGTCAAAATGATAATCCTTTACCCCCCGCAAGGATTGGTGCACGTTCTCTGGAGTTCCGTAGGCGTATAATTATTATCTTGGTGGACATGAAGCGGGTTAAAGAGTTCTTGACCTTTTTAGATGGTTGGGCATATTTCGGACAAATTCCATATGCAAATGAGCATTAATAATGCAAAATCACGTAATTGCTAATTTTTTGAAACGGTACATCGGATATGTCAAAATTCCTTCACTTGCACCGAAAACCCATTATGGGTGCGCATCTTCTTTGCAATTTGAAAGTTCATGATACATGGCTGCTTAGGTCATGCAAATGAGCGAATTAATCATGCCTAATTGCTGAATCGCTAAAATCGGTACATCGGATATGCGAAATTCCCCTTAGTACATGCAAACCTACTATACCTTACATCTTGTGTGTGAATCATAATGGAGGGGAAGGGTGGGGTGTTGGGGAGGGGAGGGTCGGGTGTTGGGGAGGGGGAGGGTCGGGTGTTGGGGGGAGGGACGGGGGCAGGGTGGGTGGGGTGTTGTTGTTTTGGTTTTAGTTTAGGGTTGGGTTAAGGGTTAGGTGTAGGTTTAGGTTTAGGTTGAGGGTGGGGTGTATGGGGAGGGGGTCAGGGTGAGGTGTTAGTGGCGAGGTGGTGCGTCGGGGAGGGGGTGGGGTGCCTCGGGAGGGGTGGGGTGCGTTGGGTGGGGTCCGGTGGTGTGTGCAATCCTGTGGGGTCAGGGTGGTGTGCGTTGGGGAGGTGAGTCGGGGAAGGGTGGGGTGTGTCGGGGCGAGGGGCGGGGTGACCCATGTGACCTTGGTGACTTCGTGTGACCTTGGTTACTTCGTTTGAACTTTGTGACCCCATGTGACCTTGGTGACCTCATGTGACCTTGGTGACCTAATGTCACCTTGGTGAACATCATTGTCACCTTGGTGACCTCATGTCCACTTTGGGACCTCATGTCACCTTGTGTGACCTTTGGTGAATGCTGGGACCTGGACCCTTCATTGTGACCTTGGACCCCATGTTAACATGTTGAACTCATGTTGTCACCTTGGCCCATTAAACAAATCGGCGCTCGCGGGGCGGTGCACAGGTGGGAGGGGAGGGTGGGAGGAGAATGGGGAGGAGGTTGGGGGTTAGGGGGTTGAGGGATCTGAGTCGGCGGGGAGGGGGAAGGGGTGGGGGGTAGGGCGGGGGGTGGGGTGACCTCATGTGACCTGGTGACATCATGGCCTTTGTGGACCCCATGTGACCTTTGTAACACTTCTCTCCAGTGCAGTGTTCCATCATTTGCCAACTTCGGGCATAAAGCAAGTGATCGAGGCCCAACAGGCGACCTTTGGAGTTCAAGAACCGCCTTGTTTTATTTTGTTGATCCCATATCGGTCCATTTATAGTGCGTTTATAGGCATTATGGCGCAATCAGTGTTTAAATTTTGTTAAATTTACTGTGATGTCATAAGGATCCATTTTACTATCGCCGTGCTACTCGGGCCAGAGGTTTTAAGTCGCATTTTTAATCACGGCCGGGTAATGTGCACTGAAATAAACAATTTATGTTGTGTATTTTATTTCAAAACCATTAGGAGCCTTTCAAACGAAGGTATTGAATAACTTTTAATTCAGGAATTGAGGACACCAAAGGACCGGGTGAAATTTTTGCTTTCAAAATCCGGCGCCCGGGCCATCAGGGTGCCGGATTTTCTTGCTATACCGATTCCAAAACTTGGAACACTGGGTAAATACTCGACCGTGCGCCCGGCTAAGGAAAGGCTTCCACATCCCGCCATCTGTTTATTGTAGTTGTCATGGTTGATTGTGATTTTCACAAAGAGTCAAGGGGACTGTGGAAATTCCCGTGGGATTTCACTGATTAAAGCAGCACACCTATTTAGATACCTTAAGTAGGTCCCAGAGAACAAGAAAAATTTGATGGCGAATCCCAGGGGTGGCAGATGGTGCCCATCTTGGTTTTCAAAATGGCTGTCATTTTGGTATATTTCAAATCATAACTCGAGTTGTGATGTGCTAGAGACTAGTTTCGGTGCTAAAACTTCATGTTGAACACCTACAAACCTCTGGGACGGATTAAAGTAGTTAGAAGAGGAAACCTTGAGACTGGAAGCCATTTTGTTTTTCCAAAATGGCCGCCAATTACCATGTTATTGTAATTTCAGCAGTACTTTTTAGTGGTTGAGTTCATACAAATTTAATTATGGTAACACAGTCTCTATTAAATGTCAATGATGTATATAAAGATGTTTCCGATTGTAAGAGTAAAAGTGATTCTTTAAATCCATCTTGTATAATTGTACTTCAAAATGGGAAGCCCATATGACTTTGTTACCCCATCTTACTAAGACATTTTTGCCACCTCCATGCTTATGCTTTGATACCATTGGTAGCTATGGTTCCTCTTCTTCCATTGATACCAACCAATAAGTATAAACAAACCTATTATGGCATCACAGTGATGTCTGCAAAATTGTCATAGTCCAACTAAATTCACAAAAAATGGCAAAATCCAATTTGCTTCATACAGGTAGGGATCATTGGATTTTCCATGCTGTTTCGCTCTAAAGTTGCATGCAGTTGACTAGTTTACATGAACATAAAGTTGTAGAGCTATATAATCAGAAAGATTGTACATAAAAGTGTAATTCTTGTGTGCCCCCCCACCACAACACCCCCACTCGTTGACTTGACGGCCTACCCAACCCGGTGAAGGTGCTACCTTTTTACAAAAAAAAAAAAAACGCTTAAAATTACCAACCAAGAATGAGGAAGGGGAAGAAGGAAAGGGGGGGAAAACAGCATTTTGGAAAAAGCTATTGGAGTTTTAATGCACCGGAGGAAAGTTAGGGGGTGCACACCCCTTGGTAAGACGAGAGCAAAGCAAAAATAACAAAACACTGTCACAATGTACATAGAACATAATCACACCACTGTAGAAATGTAGCACTGGATTTGCTTGGTTAGTTGTGGTGTAGGTTTTTTTGTAGTACTTGATAAAGGGATGATGTTTCAGCTGAACAGCATGTTTTAGTGTTGCTGTTTGTCTGGGGTAAGTTGTTGTCTTTTCTCTGGTGTCTATGTTGGTTGAGATTGTTTGTTTGGATATCTTACTTGAGAGCAGTCTATTTTGTATGAGTACATTTAAAGCTTTCTGTAGGGTAGGCCATGAATTGTATTAGAACTGGATGTGGAGTACTCTATTTGGTTATGAGATCCTTACCACTTAAATGTGTAGTGTTTTAATTGGTATAATTCCCACAATTTTGATTTATCAAGACAAGAACATATTATAATTAACTTGGCACGAGTCCGATATCTAACAGACCAAGGGTCGGTTCCGAAAATCAGTCGTAAATCTACGGCATACTATCTGAGACCAATATACCAAACAGGTATTTAGGTATATTGGTCTCAGATTCCTAGTCATGCCTGAGTGGACCAATTTGTCCAAAGCCACTGTGTAACTGGAATGAAAAGTTTTGTATGAGGGACATAAGCCTGAGTTAGTATACACGTAGCGTTACGCACGAGTTTGGGAACGGGAACAGATAGGCAGCAACGTGCCCACAAAACAGCAAAGTGAGAAATTGAAAACTTCTTCAAATGTGGCTTTGGAGTTGTTTAATTGGTATGAACTCCACAAATCTGGATTTATCATGAGCAAGGTTCACCATCATCCATTAGTATTTATTCTTTGTTTAACACATCATGACAATGTTAGGTCATAAATCACGGTTTGTCGTCCTCATCTGCCAGGAGGGCCCGGGAAATGGTTAGGAAACATCAGTAGTTATGTAATTCAATCAATTATACATTTGCCCACTAATGGGTTGGCAAATCAATATTGGCACAATCACTTCACCAAATGAATTACGCCATCTGGAGCACGAGGCAAATGTCATCACTGGCTTGCATTGTCATCCACTAAATCCCATTGCTAGTAATTGGGTCACCGAATCAGAATTTGTTATGTATTGTACCTAATTCTCGCCGTCGTAGTGGCATCGCTGGTAGCTAGTAAAAAGTGCTTGCTCTGGTAGGAGGCAGACCATACAATTGTGCCCGTTTCTTGCATTGTTTACCCCACAGTGATGGCCTGTTCTTATCTTTGTTTTTACTTGGCGTGACCAAACAAAATCCTCACAGCAAGAAATAAAGGTCTCGTAAGCTTCCAAAACAGATACAATGCTACTCTGTCATTGTTAATCATTACATACTTTGACAATTTCAACTGACACACAAAGGCTTTTGATGGCAGGGGCTAAGGGATTGCTTCAGATGATGTTTTTGCCATCCGCGCTGTGAGGCGTATACCCTGTCATCATCTGATCCAAATTCTTTCAAGTCCTTCCAAAAAGTCAGCTTTCCTTTGCACAGCAAATCTCCCAGTGATATCTGCCCATGATAGTGACAGGGACAAAAGGGGAAGAGAAATACGCCTTCTGAGCATCCAGAGCCTTGTTAAATAGGGAATGTTCTACTAAGCCGACCCAAAACATTATCTATACAGGGTTTGGGGTAGCACAGAATGGCAGTAGAAAAGGGACGTCTGTTTATGGTTAATAAATTCTTACAGATGTGGCATTAATTTATGTGTTGTAGAATTTAGACTTGGAGGAATGAGATTTGTGTGTGCTTATTGGATGCTGGTGAGACCTAATTCAATTACTCGATGTGTGGATTTACAAGGCTAGAAAACCGGCCACAAATTCAGAGGGTCAGTCGGTCAGCCTCCAACAAGAGCTGCCACTTTTACAAGCTAATATCGAGCCCACTACCACTCAATGTTTGGTACATGAGAGGAGCGTTACAAATCCGAAGTTACCCAAGCCCAATTACTACGGGTTTAGGATTTGGTGAATAGAAATTCAGCCAGTGATGACACTATTTGCCCCTTCTTCCAGATGCAGTATCACTAGAAGCCGTGATTGTGCCAAGCTTTGATGTTCCAATTAATTGTGCAAATGTGGGGAAAGAATTGAATTATTGTACGACTTTGGGATGCCTCATCGAGTATGATGAAGCAAGAATGCAGAAAGGTGGACCTAACCAAGCCCACACCTTTAAGAATGACCGTAAAAAACATTGTTTTATCTGCAGTTGGGATCACAAGTGCAAATAAACTGTACAAAAATGGCCATCTAACTGCGCTATGAGTCCCCAACTGCCAAAAAAAAACGATGTTTTTTATGGTCATTTTTAGCAAGGACATCATAAAGTTGATGCTGAGGACCGTGATAGAAAACACTGTGGTTAACAACATATAATTCACACAAAGTGGAATGTGGGACTATATCAATTAAACAACCCCGCAATGCACTTTTTTTAAGAAGGTAATTAATGTTCGTTGTATTGTTTTAAAGTACATCTACCTCATCTCATCTGCTATGATAAAGAACAATGAAAAATGGGATGGGTTATAGTGCGCTTGTTCTTGAAAATCAACATTCATGGGACTCCTACCAAATAAAACAATTCCACAGTGCACTTTAAAAAACTCATACTAAATAGACTACTCCAAATCCAGCTAAAATACAACACCATGGACTATGAGTCCGGCGACCTATAAAAACTTCTACCCGGCACTTAGATGTACGAGTAAAATACATGCCTGACGTGTTGATATCACTGACTCGGGGAAGGGCCAATGCACGATAGCATTCGGGTCTAACATAAATGCCCTGAAATAAATTATTATATTGAAATAAAGTTATACAAAAAAGGACTTTACAGTGTCAAAAAAAGGCAGCCATATGAAATACAAATTATACAAGATGGATTGGAAGAAATTACTATTTACTCTCAAACAAATCCAAAACTCATTATATACACCTGGACTAGTTAAAGCAGGCGGACTGCCACTTAAAAATTTCATGTGTATGAAAAAACTCACCACTGAAATTAATGCTAATTGGACAGACAGTTTTAAACAAAATGGCTGACAGTCTAATGTTCATTTTCTAATTAGCTTTATCCTTTCCAGACTGTAGTTGTGTAACATACGATTTTCGGCACCAAAACTAGCTTCCTAGCACATTCACAACGCGAGTTTATGATTTGAATATACCAATTGCGGCCTTTTGGAAATCAGAGTGGCCGCCCTCTGCCCCCCTGGGAATTCTCCATCAAAATTTTTTCGTGTTCTCTGGGACTACTTAAGTGTCTAAATAGGGGGTCATGCTTAATCATTGAATCCCACGGGGACCTTCATATCACCCACAGTCCCCCTGGACTACTAAAGAGGGCGAAGTTCAGCTGTACCCATATCTTTTGAAGGTCTGGTTTTGGTTGGTATTGGTTCCCAGTATTCTTAGCAAAATACTTAAATTCTAGAGCTGAATCCCTTTGCATCAGCAAGAACCTGTTATTTTCCTCCGATCATTATCGGCTCTTCCATCTCGCTATGGCTTGGCTGTCATTCTGTGGAAATTTTACCCAGTTTATTCAGCCATCCCGGGAATTTTGTGAGATTTTTATATATTTGATATGGCGAGGAGTAACATTCTGCAGCTTTGCAAGTGTTCAACCATGCTTAAAGTTTTTGTTTTTGGAAAATTATGAAATATGAAAAAGATAAAAAAAGTAAAATTTGTCAATTTTAAATTTTATGGAAATTATGTGCTGTGTCTGGGTAACACTTCGGTTTGCGTGTCGATCATTTCCCACAAGTCAATGCACTAAGCAACTGTTTCCACATTAAACAGAATGAGGGCACAAGATTGTGAAACACAAGAATGCCCACTCCTTCCACATTACACACAACCATTTTAATGACCTTGGTGACCTATTTTGATCTTGTACCCTTACATACCCGGAAGGCTGAGGGACCACAGGATTCAGTGAACGCTTATATTTGGTTTTTGGTTTGACCGGCTTCTTGACAGACTGGAGAGGGAATATATAAAAAAAGGCAACCGTTCCTGAGTTTCACAGTGTACCCTCACTTTCAAGCATTGGGTACCCAATCTTCAGACAGATGATGTTTCAGGTCGTGTGTCTAACCAAAAGAAATACCGTTATCTCTAAATTAACGCCACGGGGCATGTGCATTTTTCAAAAGGGGGGGCGGTATTTGAGGGGTATTTGTTCATTATAATTTACATTAAAAATAATATTTTTCTCTAATTTTAATTTGATTTGCCAAATTTAAAATTAAAAACAAAACCTTTCAGTAATCAGAAAGGGTAGTTGAGGGCTCCCGTTATTTTTTGAGTTTCAACCTTTTTTCGGCCAAATATGACGCAACTGGACCGCTGTGCAAAAATAATGTATGATTCGCAGGATGATTCGTTACCTTCCCTGTCTCCCACGTGAGGTTAGTCTACTTGTCGATCAACTACAGCGATCATGCAGTGGCAAAATCAGCTATCACACTCAGGACCGCACTTCCAATACCATTTCAGCATTTGAGCTATATATTCCTCTTGAAACATTGTTTTTCTGCTGCTTTTTCTTTCCTGTTACTACCACTAATTTTACTCTCGAAATATCACTTTCCATAGTTGCACAATGGTACATAGCCGACCTGTGACGCAACAGATGTGAAATCCTGCCGCCGAAACCGCTGTGAAACTACCGATTTTATTTGTGCTGGTACGACCTGAATTACGTATTGTTTTACAAAGCTTCCAATCAACCAACAGCTATTACGATGTATTACCGACCAAGGTCAAAGGATATCGGGTCATTTTTTATGTCATTGGGGTCAATAAGTAGTCTATTACTGCACTGTTTATCAATTCAAGGTTATAAATTTTATTTGCTCTCTTACATCCATATTTTTAGGGGGAATTTACGGCAATTGATTCGTACTTCTGTATTTTGCAACTTCAAAACCTATTTTACGCAAAATATAGAATATCCCTACTATACAAGTTGGCAGCTCCCTATATGGCACTGTAATCCGATGCTCTTCGAAAATGGATATCAAAACATGCTTGTCCTTCTAATAATAGGCCGCGCACACAGACGAAGTCCGCTGATAATTGTTACCGCTATATAATATCTTATAATGTATCCTTGCACAAATATTGGCATTAAAAGATGCGTTTTTGTCAAATCTACACTTACAAAAGGGTATCTGTCTTAAAATTAGCAGGTACTTGTTTGGTTATTTGTGGACAATGGTGTTTTCAGTCCGTACCTTCTGCAATCAAAACGTGGGGGCGTTTATTTGCGGGTTTTTATTTTTCATGTTCAGTAGTGGGGGGGGCGTTTATTTATAGGGGGGCGTTTATTAGAGAAATCCGGTAATACATGCTATGGTGTCACAACTACGGCATTCCCAGCACTGGCCAACTGTACTCCACAAATAGTCGAGAGTAGTGGGGTACAATATGAAACAACTATATTTACCAGTGACTCTCTTGGAATTAAGAGTGCTCAATGATATTACAGGAGGAAAAATAAATTTCAAAGTATAGACCTCTGGAAAGTCAACCATTACTTGAGACTTGAGAGCATGACGTTTGGGACCAGGATGTTGCTCTTATCTCCGTTTCCTCTTCAGGGATTGATGCTCACTTTAGCGTTATCGATAGTGTCTTCTAAAACCCGAAATTGTCCCGGATTTGGTGTCCAGTCAGACCTTTTAAGGCTTAACGCTTCTCGATTGGGTCGGAGTGTGGGATCATCATATCTTTGTCCTGTCATGGAAAATGGGCTTTTCAAATTTAAGGCATCTTTAGAACGCATCAACATTACATTGTACTTAAAATTAATCGGTCGTATTATTGGTATGTATGAATAAGACCTTTGAGTGTACTGATCTTTCTTCCATGGTGAGAGGTAATCATCTGAATAGTACCACTCGTTGCTTGTGGTGGCTTGGTCTCTTGGTGGCTATTATGATATTGTCCACTGGTGGTCTTAGATTTTGGCACAGCCTAAAATTAAAGATCACAACTGTTACCCCTTCCTTCTCTTTCGGACCCAGTTCTTGCTCTCAAGCTCCTAATTCAACCAGTGGCTCAGCACTCCCCGCACATTCTCATTTTATTCTATTCTTGTGGGTCCACATTCTCAAACCCACTCACAAGGACGCAATCACTACGACATCTTTGATAAACCATCTTTTGATAAAGACACCTTCTCATAAGTGGTATGTGCTGATTGCTTCCGCGCTGGTAGTTTCCTCCCTAGCCTTGGCCGATTAAGGCATCTTCTTGCCTGTTCCTCGAAATGAGCCATAACTTCAGACAAACTGGTGTTGACAGCTCTGTTGCATCTGCTAATATACAATGGTGAGTAGGAAGGTAAAGGTTCAGGGATAGGGGGGTAGCAGGGATCAAGTTGTAGGGACATTAAAGGGGGGGGGGGGTGGGAAAAGGCAAAATGTAGAAAGTATAGAAAAAAGGGTATTAGAGCTGACTCTCAATGGGAATGGACTGGCCAGGGGGGGGGGGGGGTGATAGTGAAGGTGTAGACTGGTAGATGTGTCCTCACAAGCAATGGGGCAGGGGACTGGGCTGGGATGAAGTGTTTACATGGGGAGGCTGAGGAGGGGTGTGGGGGGCAAGAGGCTTTAAGGGGGGCAATTCAGCCCAGCAATCATAGAGGATGAAGCGGGTGTTAGACATTCAAGGTCCAACTGTCTAGTCCCAAAGGGTTGGTTATGAGAGGTTCCTCCTCTTTGATAGAACACATCAGAAGTTATGTCGCCTGGGCCAACTGGGCTCATCTACATCATTACTTCCTTCTTTCCAACTTCTCTTCCAGCCAAAGGGGGTTAAAACCAAGAGAAGATCCTGTGTGTAGCCCATGAATCAATCCGTCGCTTTAATTGTGATGTCGCCTCGGGCCCATTCAATACATTGTGTCTCGGTTTTGTAGTCACACATTTGAGCGGCCTTCTAAGGTGCAGTAAAGTGAGTCCCAAGTGATTTGGAGAAAATCAGTTACCATTCTCTATGTACTTGTTCTGGTTTAAACTAGGACTCATAAATCATAGTCCCCAGATTATAAAAATGAAGTTAGCCTTGCAAAAGTTCTGTGAACCAGCCAGAGATTAGACCCGGAAGATTTTCTCCCTAGAAATTGATCATGTGATATCATGTGTATCGCATTCTGAAAGTCGGCGATCTGCTAATTGCATTGGCTTGTGGGATGAGGAACAAAAGGAGTTTAACAGAGTACCAAGGCAGGTGAGCTCGGACAAAAGGGGGGTCAAACGGTCATGCTGGTTCCTTTTGAATTTGAAGACATAGGGGTGAAATTGTATTTTCAAATAAACCTAATCGTCCACCAGGCAAGGAATACATGCTAGATGGAATTCGTATAATAGTTCAACTGGCTCACAATCATAACCGTTTAAAAAAAAAATAATAATATATTTCACTTAATTGTCCCCCGAACGAGTTCGGAACAGGGGACTATGAAATGCAGCAGTGGTCCGTTTGTGCGTCTTGTGATTTAAAAATGTTACCCTGTTGTATACGATTATCTGGAGTGTCCGTAAGGGCGACAATGATGTAACTTGGTGGAAGGAAGCGGGGTGAGGCGTCTCGACATGATTAGTTTGTGCGTGTAAAAATGCTAATGAAGTACCGTATCTAATTGCATAATTTACGGAAAATTTTCCTGCAAAGGCCTGGTACAGTTCTGTTAAGGCGTATAATGGTGAAAATTGGTGGAGGAAGCGGGATGGAAGGTTCTCCTTTCTTGACCTGATTAGAATTTGGGATATTTAGGGCAAATTGAATATGCAAATGAGCTACTGAATATGCAAAAAATCAGGTTAATTGCTATATTTTTTGAAATGGTACATCGGATACTCAAACTTCCTGCGCCAGCATGAAAGCCTAATCATGGGGCACATCTTTTTGGGCAATTTGAAAAGTATGTGATATTTGCGGCTTTAATATGCAAATGAGCTAATTAAATATGATAAATACGCATCTCTGAAAACAAAAAACTGTAATATTCAAAAGGCAAAAAATTCCTTCGCTAAATGAGACTACTATGCCATATGGAGGGTGGGGTGTTGTGGGGTTAGGGTTTTGGGGAGGGGATAGGGTGTGGAAGGGTGTTTGGAGGGAGTTGGTATGTAGGGGTGTTGGGGAGGGGGGGTGGGGTGTTGCGGTGGGTGGGTGTTGTTTGACAGGGTGTGGTGTTTGTTGTTGCAGGGTGTTGGGGAGGGGGTGTTGTGTCGTATGGTGGGGGGGAGGGGGGGGTGTGGGATGGGGGGGGAGGGGGGGGGGGGGAGGGGGGGGAGACGGGGGGGGGGAGGGGGGTTGAAAAGACATATTTGGGTGGGGGAAGGGGGGCGTGGTTACGGGGATGGGGTGGGGGGGGGTGGAGGTGGTGAGGGTGGTAAGAAGGGGGGTGGGGGGTTGGGGGGTGGGTGTTGCAGATTGGTGCAGAATGTGGGGAGGGGGGGGGTTGGGGGGGGGTGGGGTTGTTGGGATGGGGTGGGCGTGTTTGCGGAGGGGGGTGGTGGGGTGTGCGGGGGCTGTGGGGGTGTGAGGTGTTGGTGGGGTGTTGGGGAGGGGGTGGTGGGAATTGATAGATAGAAGATGCATTCATCGCTGTTAGTGATCAGAACATTCGGCGGGGACATTATTTACGCATCGTAAATACGAGTTCGCCTGGTTTAATATTTAACTGGGACCAAAAAAAATTCCTCTAAATTTTATTATTACGTAGTCATCTGTATAGCTAAAGAGAGTATGGATGCTCATGAAGATGGTGAAGGGGACATCCTTTCCCCATCCCAAGCCAAATTACACTGGGCTTCTCACCATAAAAGAAATTAAAAAAATTTATTCATTCCCTTATACTCTTTGCCACATGTCCACAGATAACTGCTCTTACGACTTCCTCAACAGTCCTTTCATATACGGTGACATCCAGAATGGTCACCTTCTAGTACGTCATTGGTGTAGGTCATTTCCAAAGCATTTTTGTAGTATCTTCACCTCTCCGACATCTGCAAGCTTGTGTTTGCATGATATAGTTGATTACTTTAATTCCTATGCATTAATTGCAATGCGTCTAGTTTGCTGATAAGAGGACATCATAATCTGGTACCCTGAATGAATAAGTAGAGAAAGAGGTACACCACCTGCTATGTAGCTGGATTTGTTAGGGTTGAATTTCTCTGATCTTAATTCTTATAAATACTTGTTAGCATACGTGAAGATCATGCAGCAATAAAAAACCTGAAGCTTAGAATGCGTTTCATGCGGAGCTGAATAACCCATAACAGCATCATACGGGACTTTTACTTTAATTTAGAGTTTTCGGCAGCTTCTGCAGTAAATGCAAGCCTTAAACATGATATGATATCCAAGAACAAGTGGGAAAAAATCCTTACTTGAGTGATAACTGCTTAACTGATGTGTGCTAGCAGCACCTCGCATTTTTATTTCTCTGAGCCTGTGTAAAATAATTTATACATAAATACAATTAGCAGCAGCAGCAGCATGTCATCATCATCAATATTTACTATCAAGCCTATTATATCATTATCATTGATGACAACCAAATCAAAAACTTTTTTCTTGTTAACCGAACTCTGAGCTGTCTGTAGAAGAGACTCTTATTTGAACAATGACACTCCAACAAAGCTCAGCGGGTGTTCGGGATGCTGTGCTACAGAGGAGTCACCAAATTACGGCGGCCCCGGAAGTGAGAAGTGACTGTAAAAAAAAAAGATAAAAATACGTGACTTCAGATAATAATTACAACTTCGATATAATAATTGGTAATTGCGAGGAAACATATAAAAAAAACTCAACTTAGAAATTTTGTTATAAATGACAGTTTAGAATTTTGAGATAATTCTCTCAACAAAAGTACCGGGATATACTCAATATCCAAGAAAACTATATTAACTTCGAAAAAAGGTAAATCAACTGCCGAGATACCATGTTTGAACTTTGAAATAGTAAATTGAACTTTGAAATAATAACTCGAACTTGCTGAAGGAAACATTTCAAACTTTTTGTTATCTCAAAAATGTGAGAAAATATTATCGAAGTTGAGATAATTTCTCAAAATTCTAAAGGAAAATAACTCGAAACTTTGAGTTTATAAATCGGGACTTTTAAAAAGGTAATTTACCTACAATTCGAGAAAAATCTCTAATTTGACGGAATAACTCAGACTTTGCGATAATTTCTCTAAATATGGAGTAAACTTCTCAAAACAATGAGAAAATATCTCGAAATTGTGAGGAGAAATATCTTGAATTTTTAGATTTTGTTAACTTTGAGATAATGAAGGATGACATCCTTCAAGTATCATTAACACATTTAATATAATAATTTAAAAAGGGTTTTTTTAAGCCTTAAAAATTTATTCGGTGGTCAAAAACTTTCTTGGGGCCAGTGGTCCATGATTTGTAGGCCTGGCTGAGTTGTTCTTGTTTGGAAGCTTTGCATAGTCAGAACTGCCCTTGGTAGTCTCATGGTTACTTTGTGTGTTTCTCTGTAACCTTTTCTGTGGTTTGCTGCTTGTCCATTTCGGATTTACACAGGTTGATCAGACGGCAGGTGGTTATTAACAAAAGTTGGTTTATGATTCTTTAAGGTTCAGGTTATAAAAAAGACTCGCATTCTGCCATGGCATCGATTCAATCTTCAAGCTCGAGTTTTTAGCAATTGATTTTGCTCACTTATTTACTTTTTTGACGGTTGTTATTGATATACACAACGTTGCTGGACCAATGTCCTTTATAAAATGATAAAGTATAAGTAATGACCATGCTAGTGTTTGCAAAAGAAACGGCGGGTTAGAGCATTACAAAGTGGACAAGTGATGGTGGCGAGTGCATTAATAAAGCACGGACGCAAAAAACACAAACAAGAGCACAGACCGCAAGACTTATAAATGAAGTGTTAAAAAACATGTAATTACAGTCACTTAAGTGTAACATTGCAAAATTTGAGTTGAGTCCATCTGGTTGAAGAGTTTTAGGGGTGAGTCAGGCATATTGACCTATGGATTGAAATATCCCAGTAACTTTGATGCCCAATATGGTGGAGAGAGAGGGTTTATTGAAGTGATGGGCTACCGGAAAACCTTCCATGTTGTTCCTTATTGATCTTAGATGTTTGGTGAATCTGTCGGCCAGTCTCCAACAAGTTAACCAATGTGTATGTATGTATATATGTGGAAATGATGGAAGATGATCGTCAACACAGTGAAATTAATATTATGAAAAAAGAGTTGAGCAGTCGGTAATTTTCAACAAAATATTTCATTCACACGACTATAGTTTCGCCTTTCGGCTCTTCAGGTGAATAAATTGTTTATAAACATGACAGACAGAATAGGAATGTGTGTGTGTTTCTATAAATCGTCTATTAGGCGTGTGCGTGTGGGATGATGTGCATGCGTTTGCGTATATTTATAGGCGTAAGAAATTAAAGTGGCAAAACGTTGCAGTTCACATGAAATTGCTGAGCTATCACCTGAGATATATATATAAATAATAACCTTAAATGATGATTAAGGGGGAAAATTACATATTCATGATTTTGAATTAGTTTGCATTATTATATTTAAATATATTTATATTAATATTCATAACCTTTGTTATTCATTTGATGGAATAAAGTGTAATTAGCATATTTTTAAATTGGAAAAAATTACGTCAAATTCTATGCATAACAAAGAAAATTCGAACCAATTTTTGCCTTGAATCGCACTTACGCATAGTAATAATAATAATAATCAGGCAGTAGTAAAATTAATAGTACATAGTGTACTGGCAGTGTGATGCTGACCAATATCAGGCGCGGATCTAGGGAGGGGGCGCACGCCCCCGGTAATTCCGCAAAATCTTGCAAAATCAGCCCATTTTGGACAAGTTTAGCCTTTCAGCCCCCCGGTAATTTTGACGTTTTTCAAATCCTGGATCCGCCCCTGTATATGGTGGTCGCAATCATTAGGCTTATGGATATAATATGTTATTCTGTTAGGAATCGCTGCATCAAGGAATACAAAGCTGACCCATAGAATGCAGAGCGTGCAGTATCAAGAATGGATCAAATGTGTGCATTCATTGTGACAGACATTAGGACAGAAATACACACATTAAAATGTGTACATATCTTATAAATTACAATTAATATAAAGTGGGTGGAGGCACCGTAAAAAAAAGCAAGACCATGTTGATCACGGCACAGTCGTAGTCCTCCACAAGGAAACATGGGCAAAATTATGTGATAGTCACTTCGCAAAGTTTATATTTGTATTTGTGCCTTCAATTAGATACAAGTTCTGAACGTCTGTTGAGAGTACTGTCTTTGGGGCTGTCATAATGTGGAATTTCTCGGTGTAACATAAGTTGCAGTGCTTTGTGGTGGGGTTGAAAGGCGCTGCCCGCTGAATAGTTGACTACTTGATGGTAAATTCCTTGCCGTTGTCTTTGAGGTGCCATACATACTTCGAAAGTTCTGTGGCATTGGAAGACGATTCAGTGTTGAAGGAATGGGTATGGTTTGCAAGCCGTTCTTTGAATGTTGTGCTTGTAATGCTGATGTTTTGTTTGACTGGGAGGGTCAGATGTTATGATTGCTTTATATACTACATTCTGGATGGAAACTGCCTTACCAAGAAGCTCCAAGAATGTGGTATACATGTATTTTGTTTTTAATGAGACTGACATTGACATTGTCATTTTTATCTCCAGATTTGGAATTTTCTTCAAAGAAGAATTCTTGTAGTCTTAACTCACAATTTAATTCTTTAAGGGCCCTTTTTAATTCATGCAGTTTAGATTTTGTGTTGGCATGAACTGTGATCCCTTTTGGAGAAGTTCAACTTTGTGTTCGTTCAGGGATCTATCTGAAATGTTTATGACCTTGATAGTGTTCTCTTCCTGAGAACCCATGTGAAAAGAATGGTTACCTTTTCTTGTCACAGTTGTCCACTTGCTACTTCTATTTCATTCACAGTCTTCTTTCTCTGGAGTAGTCCTTTACCTTTTCCTATCGGTGTATGTTCTTCTTGGCATTGTTGTTGTTGTAGACACTTCGGAAGCCTGGACCGGTGTTGCCCTTGACCTGCTTGTGATGTCATTGGTTGCTGTTGAAGAGGTGTTCTGCTTTTCTTGAAGTTTTCCTTCTGCATCACTGATGGTCTCTGAAGTTTTGATCAGCCATTCCTTCTTCTTTCTCCACTGTGCATTTGCTCTTTGGAGCTGTATTTTGCTTAGTTTGTTCCAGTCTTAGTTCTGTGTGAATCTTATCATCTTCAATTTGGTTTAGACGCTCTATCACATTAATGTTGATGTTGTGGTATTGATGCTTGAATCTATCTGCTCTGAGGAGAAGGATTTCTGTCTCTTGCCATGCAGTCTGTTGTTGTGGGCTGCCAGCTATAGCTGGAGGACCACTTAGCAATCCATTGTGCGTGTGTATGTAAGTTGAAGTTCAATTGGAACCAAACTTGTGTCATAGGTGCACCATGGGATCCCTCATATGTTGAAGTCATCATAGGTCATGTGCCAAGGTCAAAGGTCATGTGAGGTCAAGTTGAAAAATAGGCTAAAATTTAAAATTGACCTCAATTGAATAGTTGAAGTTCAATTGCAACCAAACTTGTGTCGTAGGTGCACCAAGGGATCCCTCATATGTTGATGAGGTCAAAGGTAATATACCAAGGTCAAAGGTCATGGAGCGGCCCACAGTTTATATTCTTTGAATATAGCGAGCACGAAAGCCGAGAACCGCGAAATTCTGGTTGTTCACTGTGCTCTTGAAGCTGGATCTAGAGATACTTAAACAAAAATCCATCGCACCATCGTGGTGTGTGTGTGTGTGTCTGTGCACAGAAGAAATGTTAATCCTGCACTTATTGAATTCATTCTCATTTTCTGCATGCTGTTGAACTCTATCATTTTACTGTATTTGCATATTAATGAGCTCATTTGCATATTGTTCAAATTTGTCCAATTTAGCTGAAACTGTCAGAATATTCTTAAAGCATCTAAAATTAAAAAATGAGGTCAAAGGTCATACAGAGGTCAAATGTCCCCCAGTCACAACTACAGTGGTAGATGACACATTTTGGGGAACAGATTTTCTTCTCATTTTCCTACAAAGCAATGAGGCAAGTGACGATTTTTGGTGTGGCAATTTAAAAAAAAAAAAAAAAAAAAGCGAAACATATCCACGTACACACCATGGAGTTAATAACTCCATGTACACACATAGTCCTAACAAATCAATCAACCAATCACAAGACATCACAGATCACAAATATCTATTTTACATCGGCTACTTCATTTACTCGTGGCAGGGACTAATTACATACGTATACACACACGCGGTATACCCTTACTAACGGAAACTACCGGCACACGAGATCGGGTCGCCCTGCGTCATATTTCTTCCCCACGATCGTATGCACACTACAGCAGAATTATACACACTGACAGTGGTGCGTACAATACGTAGGAGGCTGTACCCAAAGCGAAAATAAACATCTGCGATGAAAAACAAGATGGGATGGTATATTAGTAAATATACCAGAACCCATTGGTCACTTTCAGGTGGTAAGCCAGCATGTTCCCTCAAAATACTTGCTATTGAAAATCATTACATGACACATTAAACAGGCACTTCAGTAGGATTCTGAAAGCAAAAATACATGGCATGATGGAATTCTTAACTCTTTCTGCCATCATATAATATCCTTGAAAAGCTAGGCTTTACCTATTGGGTTCTACCCTTCCCATTGTTTTGTAAGCCTACGTAGAAATTATATTTTGTCACAAATCATAAAAGGGCACTAAGTTAACTGAATATTTTACCTTAGGCGTCACCGCCTTTTGAGTTCTGTCATTTCTTTCTTTACAAGGCGGCCTTCAGGCGGCCTTGTTCTGTTTCCTGATCATTCTTCTTCTTCTTCTTATGTTAGCTTGGTATAGCCAGCTAACATAGTCGTTACTAAGTGTTTTCTTCTTCTTTCTGGCAAACGCTCCTTTTTCCGAGGGAGGCCTCCCATACATGTATGAATGGAACACAGGTGTAAGGCTGGCACTTTCGAACTCAGGGCAATCAGTGACAGCTAGTTCACATGCAAAACACTATGGTCCTTTTAGTGAGAGCCAAATGACCATAATCGGGTTGTTTGTGGTGACAATTTGCATATTTTTCTGAACAATGGGGTCCTTGAGTGAAAATAGGAGAGCCCCTGGCCGCCTTCTAATGCTACCATTGCTATCCTAGTGCTAAACGCATGGTCCGATTTCAGCCAATTTGTTCAGAAGAACCACTGATCCTGCTGCATAGAGTGTGTTTCACAGTTTTGGATCAATTTCATGTATCAATTAAAGGGTCATCTCTAAAATTGCTGAATTCCTCTTCTCATTCAAATCAAAGCCTATCATTACCAGATTCGCTCTCAAGATCCACCAGTACATCTGCAACGGGGTGTTCACAGATTAGGCCCAAATGCTACAATTATCAATAAAGGGCCTTCCCTGAAAATCTATGAATTCCTGCTTGTGCCTTTCTTCTCATTCAATCAAGACTATCATTACCAGATGCGCTCTCAAGATCCACCAGTACATCTGCATACGGGGTTGTTCCACAGATAGGCCCAAAGGCTACAATTATCAATTAAGGGGCTTCCTTGAAAATCTATGAATTCCTTCTTCTCTGCCATTAAAGGTTATCATCACAAAATTCGTCACAGGACTCCTTGGATAGAGGTTCATATGGGTGTTCACAGATTAGGGTCAAATGCCACAAATACAATTAAAAGGTCATTCCTGAAAATAATTAATTCCTTCTTCGCCTGCAATTACAGGTTATCATCACAATATTCGTTCACAGTATCTCTGGTAAGCAGGCTGCCTATGGGTTTCCCAGATGAGGGTCAAAGCCACAAATACAATTAAAGGTGCATTCCTTTGAAAATCTATGAATCCATTCTCTTGGCAAATTAAAGCTATCACACAAGAATTTTGCTCACAGGATCCCTGGTAGGGGCTTCATCAAATGGGTGTTCACAGATTTGCCCAAATGCCACATTACCAATTAAAGTAGTATTCCTGAAAATCTATGAATTCTCCTTGTGCAAATTTAAAGCTATCATCATGAGATTGCTTACAGGATCCCCAGGTACGGGGGCTTATATGCGCTGTTCACAGATTTGGACCAAATGCCACAATTAACAATTAAAGGGTCATTCCTCGAAAATCACGAATTATTTCTTCTCACATATTTTGGCCCAATACTACAATTGCTGATTAAAGGGGTATTCTTGAATTCCTTCTTTTATAATTTAAGGCATATCATGTATTGAAGTTTTCAAACAAGATTCACAAGATCCCTGGTGGTTGGGGTCAAAATGGGGTATTCACAATTGGTACCAGTGTCATGATTACACAGAGGACAAGAATGTTGCAAATTTCAGGGAAGTTTCCTTTTGATGTTGCAAACATATGGAGGTCGCCATTCTGGGGTCAGAGGTCATCCATGGGTCAAATATAACAAACATAAGAAAAATTTCTTTTGGTCTGGAAACACAAAAGAATGATTATTATTAAAAAAAATAATGAGTGTTTTTTTTTGGGTTAGTGGTCATCATGGACAAATTATGAAACGTTGAAAATCTATCCTTCCGACACTTTTAAGGTCCAAGGTTGATCATGTTTGAACCAGGATATGGGTCAAAAGTCATCCAGCTAACATTCGTGCTCGCTCGATCGCAGTCTAGTCTCTTCCTTTCTTCTATCAACACTTTAAATCTCGTCTAGCTTAGTCCATTGGTGACGTCTTTTGCTTAGACTTACACCAAAGCTGACCGTCCCATTTATGTCATATGAACATGTGACCCCTGTCTGACCTTTGACCGGGCCACAGGCGGCAAATATGTAATTTATGTTACAATTATCTTGCTTCTACAGCATTACTCCTATATCAACCAACTGGTTCAGAGGACCACTGACCTTGCGTCATATAGGGGTTTCAGTATAAGGATCAAAGGTCATTAAGGGGGTCATTTTCCGGTTGGAAAGCCAAAAATTTGTTAAAAATATTCAAAAATCGCTGTCTTACAAATTAACGTAGCAGAGTGACGTCATTAGATCACATATTTGCTACTCCCAGGGTCGTCGGGTTGTCCACAGTTTTTCAGGATCAAAGTCATTAAGGGGTCTTTCTTCCCGGTCAAAACCCAAACTTTCCAAATTTTTAATCTTTTTATCTCAAAATCCAAACATAGTACCAGTGACCTAACTTTCAGATATACATTCATGTTCCTGGTGTATACAAGGTATTTTTATTTGGAGGTCAAAGGTCACTTAAGGTCATTTTTCCGTGTACGGTCAATAATTTTTAAGAATTGTATCTCCAGAACTAACCGTAGAATTGTTATATTGCATTGGAACAATGCAATTTTTGTTGTGTATACGAGGTTTTTTTTATACCAGGGATCAAAGTGTCATTAAAAGGGCAAAAGTCAATTTCGTCCAAAAAATGTAAAAATAAGACCAATTGGATTTACTCTCATCCTATAGAGTGACAGATAAGGCCCGTTCGTCTAGCAGTGAATGTAACATTTATAGTAGGAGAGGTCTGTGATAGTCTCGACCCCCAAAGTTCAAGGTCCAAGGTCAACTTTCAAAATGGTCCGATTGAACTGAAATTTGACAGGAATAATTTTCGGGATATCGTAAATACAGAAAAATTACAGTTTTGACCCTATTCGTGACCCGGGGGGTCACATTATAGAGGTTCAAAGGGCACAGGCGTCAATATGTAATTTTTTGTTACAAATTATCTTCGTTGCTAACATCATTACCCGATATCAACCAAACTGGTTCAGAAGGAACCACTTACCCTTCTTCATATAGGTTGTTTCAGGGATAGGAGCCAAGTCATTAAGGGTCATTTCCGGTTTTCAAGCCAAAAAATTGTGAAAAAATTAAAAATCGCTTCCTTACAATAACGTAACAGAGTGACGTCATTAGAGCACATGTTTGTTACCATGCAGGGTCTTGTGGTTGACCACAGGGGTGTCAGGACTCAAAGTTGATTAAGGGTCACTTCCGGTCAAAACCAAAATTATCCAAATAGTCAAAAATTTTTACTCAAAATCACATAGTATGACTTAACTTGCCGATATGCATTCATTTTACCCTGGGTTATGCAGGTATTTTTATTTTGGAGGTCAAAGGTCATTTAAGGTCATTTTCCGGTTTTAAGTAAATAATATGCAAGAATTTTTATCTCCAGAACTAAGCATCGTAGAAGTTTTTTTGTGTGCAATGGAACAATGCATTTTTGTTGTTTACACGAGGTTTTTCATACCGAAAAGGTCCTTAAGGGGGTCTAAAGTTCAATTTTGCCAAAAAATGTTAAAAATAAGACCAATTGGATTTATCTCAGCCTTAGAGGACATATAAGCCGTTATTACTACAGTGATGTACATTAATAGTAGAAGAGGTCTATGATAAGCTCGACCCAAGGTCAAAGTTCAAGGTCAAAGGTCAAAATTACAAACAAGCTCCGATGATAAAGATTTGACGAATAATCCTCGGGAATAGCGTAAATACAGAAAAATTACAGTTGACCCATCCCGTGACCGCAGGGGTCCACGTTATAGGGTTGAAAGGTCACACCCTGACATTGCTTGGATTGAGTTGAAACCAATAATTATTTATCCTTGTAAAGTGTTAACACGTAAAAATACATTTAATTGCCATTTTGGTGAAGTTACAGGGGTCAAGTGTCAAGTCACCTCAAGGGTTTATTAAGGGGATCACCATCATTCCCATACGGCCGCCTTGTAAATTAGATCTGTCCCAGGTCCTAGTTGTTTCTTTCTTCTTCCAACACTTTTCAAAATGCTCTTCTCTCATCCATGCTTCACCCATTGCACTAGTTCTGTCCAAGCACCCCTGACCCAAACCTCATATAGGGTGTTAACAATTTGACCATAGGGTCCTGTGGGGCATAGCGGTCAATGTCGCGCTAACACCCTTTTCCTTCTTCTCCCACAGCTCGCATATGCTATCGATGTCGTTCGGTGCACAGTGATTGCCAGGTGCCTGGCCATATGGTGTGGTTAACAGATTTTGAATCAAGGTCATTTAGGGGTCAAAAAGCGGCAGTCTCTCTAACCCCTCTCCATATGTAAATGGCTACTGGTATTACACAGTTGGCTTGATCTTAACCAAACTTTTGTCAGAATACCTTGACCCAAGTGTCATACAATGTGTTCATATATTGGGGTCAAAGGTCATGCAGGTGGTCATTACATGTCTAGTCCGCTCTTACCACCTTTTTGCTGTTTTTGCCACAAATCAATTCCTATAATCACTAGACTTGTCAGAAGAACCACGACCCAAGGCCCATATGGGTATACACCGATTTGGGGTCAAAGGTCACACAGAGGTCATTACAGGTCAGTCGCTCTAACCCTCCTTTTTTTGCTGTTTTCTGCCACAAATTCATAGCTGTAATCACTAACTTGGTCAGAACACTCCTACGCAAGCCGCATATGAGTGTTCCACAATCTGGGTCAAGATCATGTGGGCCCAACGCCAAACGCCTAAGGTTAGTGCTTCTTTGGAAGCACCAGTAGTACATGTCTAGTTTACCTTTACACACACAAAAAAGAATTCCTTATAAAACAAAGATTGCTGAATGCCTGCTTATATTTTTGAAAATAGTAGAAATATACCACTCCCGTCAAATTTGGATTGTTCCGCTTTACTCGGCTTTGCCTCGTGAAAAAGAAAGTCCAAATAGTTGTTACTATTGCACTCACATGTTGTCAGTTTGGTTGGTATATGACATACCTGACCTAATATCAGACACTAACTCTAACATGCTTAGTCTGAGTGATCTTTATGTAATGATGCCATTGACTTTCCAGTCAATTTAAAAATAACTGACCATGTGCAGCCGGAAAGAAACCCACAGAGCATGCAGACATGACGGTCAATATTGATGTGATCACCTGGTCAATGACCCAATTTGGAAAGTACATCATCCAAGGTATGAAGTGGTCATTATATGACATTTGGCAAACCAGAAATCATCACTAGGTATTCTCTAGGGTGGAACTGTATGGAATACATCCCAGTCTGAGCATGGGCATGAAAGATGCACAGTCAATAGCTGCCACATGCTAGTTGTATGGTAACCAGTGAAGATGGTTCCAGTGTGATATGTCCAGAATTTATACAGAAACATTTTATTGGTTTATCCTGTAAATTTGGTGCATCCAGATGTGCAAGAGGTGTTTAATGCTTTGATTAGTGTATGTCCAACCAAATATATAAACAAAAATGGTTAATTACGTTAATTCATATACTTTTCAACCAAGCTGTTAATCAGAGAAGATCTCAGTGGAAAGAGCACTTAACCATAGTATTTTGATTTGGAATAGCCATGCCTGACCTTAAATGAAGCAATTAAAATTTACTTCAGTTAGCTTATGCTATATGTTAAAAAATTACTGTATTAAAGGATGTTTTAAGTTATATTTTTTAAACCTGGATTTTGGTAAATGAAGGCAGTAACTTTGGAGAAAACTTGATTTCCTCCCAACTAATCCAAACAAATTGAAAGAAGGAATCCAAGGTCTTGCCAAGCAGTGAATAGAGCAACTGCTGGAATGAAGACTTCAGGCCCACCGTAATTTTCCCAACCTTCTGAGGCAATTTCAAGACTTAATATACTTATTGCTGCAGCATGTTAAAAACCCTCTCTATTAGCCACCATAACTGTTGAATAAAATTAGTTAAGGACAATTCAATTAACCAAATGATCATGTGATGGTTGGCCAATTTAATTAAAATCTCCCAAGTAGTTTTGAGATTTGATTCTGGCAAGCTAATCTGCATGACCCTAAGTACCTAAGCACTAAGTACCTAATGCTTTGAGGTGGGAGATGTTTTACAGAGTTAAAGATTAGGATCCATATAAGTGGAGTGACCATGGTCCGCATGTCCCAGATTCTACTTTCAGAATTTAGCTTGAAATAAGCAATTAATTTGTTGTGCATGGAACTGTTGATTACCCTTGGTTCAATAAGAGTCATTGGCTGGTAGGAACTAGGGGACTTGGGGAAACTACCTGTTATTTTTACACCCAGCAGCTATTTAAAGTTACAGCCTTTCTACATCTAGAACAAGATCTATGTCCTTAACGTGAACGCTCCTGTGACCGGTAACTTCCGACTGTTAAGTGTCAGTCTATGGCATAGTGTCTGACTTTTATTAATGCAAAGTGGCACTTAATGGCATGGCTTGTGAATTAACTTTTATGTGGGTGATATTTGGTAGTATCTTTATTAGGAGATTAATGTAAAATTAAATTAATATGGATTCCAAGAAGACCCTGGATACATAAATTGGAGGAAATTGCATGACATAATTGATCTTTATGATGTCTTTTGAAGTATGTTACGCCATTCTTGCCGGTCATGATGTCACGTTATCCTTTACACCATGCACACTGTAGATGAACATGGCATAGCATGCGAGTTCACCGACTCCGAGATGGGTTGCCATCTTATTGAAAACTGTGGATTGAGGACAAGAACCACTAACCAAAAGAGTGTTTCTATGCTTTTTAGGTCTAATTTGATTTAAAAATGTGCAAGTATACTAGGAATTTGGAAGTTTTTAATGTTGTCAACTGAGAGGGTAATACTAGTTTTTAACTCCACAAATTAGTTGCACATATCATATGGTAAAATTATGAGATAAAAACTGGAACATGCCGATATGACTACGTATATAGCCAACTTTGGTTTAAATGAGTATCTCTAGATCCTGCTCATCCAATAGTTTGTAATTGGATAATTACGAAGTTGAATTCAAACAAACTGGTTTTCTAGGTCAGCAACATAACTTTTATCTTTCCCACAAGTATCCATATTGGACGGCTGAGCTTTCAGTATTATGCTTAAGTATCGTCATTGGAGCAAACTAATAAGTCAAGGTGCTGTTCCTTTTTTGTTTTTTGACCATTGTCTCATACCACCATCTAGACACCTCTGGATCTGGATCATTTATACTCCAACAAAGCAGGTTCCTGCATCACGCTAGAGTTGATGACCCAGACACTAACTGGTTAGTGGGTTGTGAGTTGAGTTGCCATCATCATTAACAAATTCAGCGAGTCGCTCTTTAAAAGCATTGAATTAATAATATCCAGTAAATGGGAGGCAAGTTGTTTCAGTGCCGGGTCGTCCAGGGAAAAAGCTATTTGAATATATCGTAGTTTTAGCCAATTGACGACGGTAAGATAACATATGGGTGCGTGAAAGTTGGCGGGTGGATTTTGTAAGAAATTCCTGCCAGTCAATATCAACCAATTGATGCGTTATCTTGAATTTCACCTCCATTGAGAAAGTTTTTTAAACAAAAAAATATAACATGTTTTTAGTAACAAAAATTTATCGCTTAGGAAGAGCAAAACAAAACTAGCTTAATCAAAATCAGTTAATTACCACAGGCATATCCAGACCTGTCTTTTTGAGGGAATCCTGGGGGGGGGGAGGAGGACCTCTTATAGCCGAAAATGGGCCGATTTTGCATGTTTTTGGCATGAACTCCGGGGCCCTGAAAGCACCCAAGATACGCCACTGATTACAATTACAATGGAAATGAGTAATACTGGTAACACAATCAAAACATGAAAATAATAAAGTGAAAAGCCACTGCTAACTTCGCCTCACATTGTAATGTATATGGGTGTAAGGCCGGCGCTTCCAAATCAGAGGACTAACAAAATCAGGGGTCTTTGGGTGAGAGACAGTCAAATACCCCCAAAATATTGGGTTTTTGGGTGAGAGCAATGCTGAAAATGGGGTCTTAACCAGAGATCCTAAATAAATCGAGATAGGACACACGATCAATAGAGTAGAGCATACTGCTTGAAATCAGTAGCTTATCGATCGGCGGTCATACGTGGCGCTGTTAAATGTATGTTACGTCATCCTCGTCAATCCGGGGGTACTGAAATCTACCTGTGACACTACTTTTCCAGTGTAGCTCTTGCCTTCCACCTCTTCTCTCTTGAAGTTGCGGTGTATTCACTTCCCAACAAGGAGTGGATCCCCATCTCCATCACTGTGACTTGTAGATGTAGTTGCTTGTTGTTTTAAATTGGATACAAGCTTCTCTGCAGTAAATCAAACCTTTTTCTCAGAAAGAGGTTTAGTGACTTGTCAGAGGGAACCCGGCTTCAGGACTTATTTCTGAAATTGTGCTGAGTTTCAGGGTTTTCAAAACTTTGAAACTTTGGGGTTAGAGTACCAGCCTCTCATTAACTTGTTTTTCGTTTGCCAAATTCCCCAGTACTGGATGTCCACTGTCTGCTTTTCAAGCTTAGCAAAAAATGCATTCTGCTCAAGAGCCCTTATGTGCGACAACCTCTCCAGCTTCTCTGGCATTGCTCTTCTTGGATCTGGTACTGGTACCCCTTGTTCTCATTATTATAGATTCAGCATATAGCATAATCATTATTTCTTATTTTGAAGTCATTTTTAATTCTGAAACTAAATGCAAAAACTTAAGGTGCATGAGAGATTTCAAATCGTATTCCACATATTTTCTGTCAGATGTAGTGGTTCATATAGACGAGACACTTAATGATTGCTTACCTGTTTATTTGACTACATAAATTTCTACTACTTTCTTCTACTACATAAAAGTGAAAAAGGTGATTTTATCTGTCATATTTCAATATAACACATAGGCTGAATTCCTGTTTGCTCTTATAGGAAATCAGAATTTCACAATTTTTGTACCAAAGAAATAATTCTCAACTTAATCCTTTCAGATGGGAATATTTTTGAAAGAAAGCTTTACATCAGTGCAAAAATCAGAATTTTCACATTTTTTAGGCACCGGTCTCTCGTTGCATCTTAAAAGGTCAAGGAAAAATGTTCTAAGGTAGAAATGTACTGTTGAGCTGAACGGAGAATACAGTAAATGAGTCAAGTGTAGCAAATTCACAAAAAACACTTAAAACCCATCATAGCAGTGGCCTCTGAAAAGTGAGGAGGGAGGGCATTTTTGTAACAAAATACAGACACAAAATATTTGCAGTTAGCAGGGTATTACCACCAACTTCAGCATCAGAAAAAATTGTGGCCTTTTTTTAAGATGTGAGGGAAATAGACTCCCTGGAGGGGTCTAACACTCACATTGAAGTGACTGTAGTTGATTAATAACACAATAGCCCGACATCCATCAAAATTTCAGGATTGGAAATATAAACTACATCTACTGCCAAATTTAGTATCAATTGAAAGTGTTGAAAATTCCCACTTAAATTGGTGACATCAGCCTTAAAAGTGCTGGGTCAAAACAACCCAAAGTTGAGAAGCAGCAACCCAAGTTGAGAAGCAGTCTCAAGCATTTGGCGTTGTTGTAAGTGGGTCAAAGCTAGATTGTAATGTAAACTTTGGTGCATACTTTATACATTTAATCATGTTTTTCTTCAAAAAAGATACTTATTGTTATAGGAAAACAAATGGCAGCTATTATACTTAAAAGCTTTAAGTAAGCCATTCAAGCTAGTTACAATGCTAAATGAATGACACTTTCCCAAATTTCAAGTGGGTGCTTAAGAGGGCATTTATCATGTTTATTAGTCTGCATGAAACCTACATATTATACTGTTAACATTTTTATAGAGCTGTCTTCCGGTTCTAGGACCCAAGATACTTTTAACTGATAGTTAATAAGTTCTATACTTTTGAAGACCTACTTTTACCAAGCACTATGTAATGGGTGTGGGGTATGTTCACAAAAATCTATCTATTGCAAGCTTAGCTTGTGTTACACCAATATCTTTTATATCAGTTTGCAATATATGAGATCTGAGATGGTTTGTGTATTCTTGTGTTTCTGCCCCAGGGAGCCACTTGTATTCCAGCCTGTGTATCATCTGCATACACTCTGAAAAAGTACCATGAGCAAATATTTTTTGAATGTGGAAAATCGTACTCTAAACAAGTGTTAGCCCTACATGCTTGTTTTCTTAACATGCACAATTTTGTTGCTGGTTTCTTTCAAAAGCCTGTGAAAAATGTAAGAAAACTTGACTAAAACTCAAAATCTTGCACTAACATTTAAAGTGACAGGAGATTTTTTGTGGATATGAATTTCTCTCAAATTGCACTGGATCAATTGTAGCCTCGACCACCTACCAAAAATGTTTCGAAGGTTTATTGGACAAACCTTGTTTTGAACTGGCCTGGTTTATCTTTAACCGTCCCTATAGGAAACCATGCTTTGATTTCTTTCGTGCACGACAGAAAATACTAAATCATCATCTTATTATGTAAAGACTGCATAATCGGCTTTAAAGGTGTGATCTAATACACTGGTAAGCATTCCAAACATGCAAAAAAACCCAGGTTAAAAAAATTGAGGGCGCTTCTTTCTGGAAATGTCCTCATGTCTCTTTAAATATGATTTTTTCAACAATTTTCAGCACATTTTCTTGTTTACACGAGTTACCCTTAATGTATATTTGTGTATTTTATTTCATCTTGAGTTATTTCCCAAAAAATGAATGTGCGTCATTGCCCGACCATGACAAAATGATAATTTTACACGTTTTTGTTATGTGAATGATATACAAGGAGTCTACAAGTTGTATTACACTTACAGGTGGCTACCCCAGGATTTTTGCACTTCAAGAGCTATCCCTTTGCAAGGTGTGGCTGTGTAGGAGCATTCATTAGGTAGACAATATGAACTAGTATGGGCCCTCATGGGAGGCTGGTGTAATAGCCGACCACCATCACTACATCTTACCAGGGTATTGCATGGCTAATGATTCGTTTCACAAACTCTGCCGTGCAGCGACACACTTTCAGACTGACACACTTTCAGATGCCCTTTTCTTTGGCCGGCTGTGTGTGTGTGATGAAATTGATATGCTGGTGTCTAGTGAGATTTCTGTGGTAATTGAGCCGAGGATGATTGAAGGCTTCAGTCACTAGACTGTGGAACAGCCCCATTGTCAATTGACAGACTTACTGCATTTGCCAAAGATTTATTCTGGTTAAGTTAGGGTATCTCTTTCTTAAGGTAGCATGGAATCAAAATTAAATCAGAAGCTCTTGATTTTTTTTTTATTCCATCCAACATTTTGCTAGACCATGTAGGTCCAGCCTATAATTGGAATCTAGTTACTCATGTTTTGGTCTCGAATGCCTCTATCCTAAAGTATGGCCGCCTCAGCCCCCAAACTTGGTAAGTGAACATCCTTCAGGCCTTTTCGTGGTGCATTGGTAGTCTTGGACCAAAAGGTCAAAGAGCCTCAAACTTGGTAGGTAAAGCCCAGGCTGCCGGCTGGATCCATTGATAGTCAAGCTTGATCCCAGATGTCAAAGGTCATATGAATACAGGCGCGGATCTAGGGAGGGAGCGGAGGGGGCGCGCGCCTCCTGGTAATTCTGCAAAATCAGCCATTTTGGACAAGTTTAGCCTTTCAGCCCCCCGGTAATTTTGATGTTTTTCAAATCCTGGATCCGCCCCTGGAATATCTAATAATACATGGTCCAGATCCATCATGAGTTCCTGATCTTGTTCAGTAAGATATTTGCACCATTTTTGTGTGCCTTAAGACAGGAAGACACATAGGGATCACTTTGTCCACTGTTGTTGATGTCTGTTGTTGATGTCTGTTGTTGATGTCTGTTGTCGTGAAAAAGTGTTAACATTTGCCTGTAATATCTACATACTTTGATGGATTTAAAGCGGCACTGGCACATTTTCACAAAATATGAAATTTCTTCAATTTGCTCTCAAATGATAGTCTAGGCCATTGGAAGAACAGAGATATATTTTACACATAAAAATAACATACCCCAAAACAGATAGGGACATTGATATGAGGATAAAGACATCCAGGTAATTTGTAGGCCAACTTTTAAGTTTTCCTTAACTTTAATCAACAAATGTGTATATTACATGAATATTTTTGACTCGTACTCACTGATATTAAAACCACAAAGGTTATAGACCGATCAAACAGTGTGCATAGCGTGGGAAACATGCATACGGTGTACGTGTTCTTGTGTTAAACGCCATTTTAGTCGTCTGCTGAATTTAACGTCGCCGGCGATGTTAAATTATAAAATCGTTCTGTTTACCCATAAGGAAGCTGATTTGGTCTTAATCATTTCGGGTGAGGGCTTTTGTATATAAAAGCCTTGCAACCATGCAAAAATATCGATTTTGAAAAATCTTGAGGGCGCACTATTTTTCAAATGTGCCAGTGTCTCTTTAAACCAAACTTGGGTCACAGGTGCAACTTGGCATTCCCCAAAGGTCACATACAGGGTCAAAGGTCATGTGAGGTCAAGTTGAAGTTCAATTGGAACCAAACTTGGTTTTATGGAGTTTACATGCAAACCCTCATTTGTTTATGAGGGCAAAGGTCATATCAAGGTCAAAGGTCATGTGAGGCCTATCATTCACAAACCGCGACGGCAGGCAACACAAGCGGTCCGAGGACCTATGTATTTTTGTTGTTATAAATGCTCTGTCATCTTGATAACAACTAAAGCAGGTGAAGACACTTCAATAATACCGTGAACCCAGAAATTTACTTGCATCAAATCATCTTCCTATCACAATCTGATGGATTAAGTATTTATGCCTAGACAATGTTCAGACTAGGATTTTGATCAAACCTAATTAACCTTGATTAAGAAAGTACAAAACTAGTAGCTGATAGCTGCAGCATTAAAGGGACATTCACAGATTTGGTTGAAATACTTACAACATGATTAATTTTTTGCATATAGTTTACCTAGCAATTAAGTCAAAGAAATAAGCCATGCATATACAATATAGGGGTTCATGCTACATATACCATATTTTCTTAAGTGTTTAAAGACTTGTATTGAATAATCAGGCTTTAGGATTCAGACTACTAAATTGAAGCAAATAAGTTGAAAATTATTATCTATTGCAATATCTCTGATTGTCCCTTTAACTTGATTGGTTGCAGGGATTGGTAGTTGTAATGTGATCAAGATTGTTCAGACTAGAAAATTGATGTTTTGGTTATGATTAATTAGACTTTATTAGTTATTTATTACTCCCGAATTGTATTTATTAGTTGAGTTCTATACTAATTACAAATGTTTTCCTTTAATTAATTAGGTTCATGCAGAGGGCCTCGTCATAATTAATCTCTACACGTCATTCATGGAGTAAAGCTGGTAGCACATATACAAAGATGTACATATGAGCAAATTTTATTTGAGCACTTTAATATTCGGTCTTGCTTTAACGTCATAGCTGATGCCAAAGAACTTTCAAAACTAGTTTTTTTAATTTCCTGGCATGCTTTCATGACCTCCGTACGAGTTTTTACTCGGCAGACAGCCGATGCCAAAAATGGTAATGTTTTTTCTAAATTCGCCAAAATTGTGGGGTTTTTTTTCATTGTACTTTGAATCAGCATGGACAATTTCAAGTAATAACCATGATACTGATCCTTTAGTTTCTGGAGAACTTATCTTCTTAGATTTTACCATCAAGTTCTAATTTTCCTTTAATTTCTGGGATTCTCTGGCATGGGACTATGGCATGCCAGGTGTTAAGAAAAGTTGACGAGCAGGCAGACGACAACTACTTGCATGAGAGCTAAAACTCTTGACTGGAGGAGATGGCATTTGAAAGTTATGAGAGAGAGGTTGAAATCAATCAGACACTCTGAATCATTTTAAGTGTAGGTTTGAATTCATGCTCCTGTCTGTACCATAACAGCCTGTTAGTGACATACTTTAGTGAACTCGCTCTGGTTTCTTCATCTCCTAATGATGGTGAGTGAAGTCATGTGGTTGACACATATATCGTAGCATGCCAGAATGGTTATCCTTGCCCTTGCCTCTTAACCATCATATTGGCAATTGAGATGAGAGGTTTTAAGGATTATATAAGACTGGTGTTGACTAGACCACAAGATTTATATAAAGACTGTCAATTTATCTAGTCAATTTGCGAACATTTTGATGTACAGGTTTAATTATCTACTGAAATCGCTGCATTGATGGAAACTGAGCTTTCAAGCTTTTAAATGTTGTGAATCTTAGACAAATGTAGCATTGAACTGTTGTTTTTGATATTAAGCACACCATGCATTTTAATTTTCAGAAGTATTTCATGCAGTCTGAGCTCAAAGACTACTATTTGGGCAAGGTCAGTGAAAGGGGGGGGGGGGGTACTTACATGTACCCAAGTATACAGGGGATGATCCATTCTAGTGGGTCATTTTTTCATGAGAAATCCCAGAGACATGGGTCGTATTTTCAGGAGAAATCCTTAGAGATGTGTCCTATTTTCCCGAAAACTGCCTCAAAACATTGTTAAAATGTAAAATGGGTATATATTTGAATCAAAATCCTTAAGAGTCATTTGGTAGAAAAAGGTACCCATTTATCTATATAATTGGTCATCAACAACAAAGAAATAAAAACTTAACAATTTTGTTCAGTAAGAAAAACTTGGAGCTACTTGGGGCAAAACATTGATTTTAATTTGGCGTCAAAATGAGCGAAAAAGACACTAATTATTTTTTGCAGTGTTGATTCACCTAGACTTGTGCTGATTGATTTGGTAAAAAATGAAACTATATTTACCATGTTAAGCACAAATATCTCATGACATTTTATATTTTTAGGGTTACTTGTTTAATTGACCATAGGTTTCTACTGTGAACCGCTATATGGTGAATATAAAATATTATGGCACCAATTGCATAATATACTTTCCAAGAATTTTTTGATAAATTATTTACTTTGTCACTAGGTGTATGGATTGAATCACAGTAACTCTTGAGTTTTCATTTGGTCATGGGCATTTCCATTCATGCATAAGGAGGGCTCCTAGGGAGGGACCCCTGCTAATTAACACAAAAACGAGGCAATGGATTTGAATTTTTTTGCGTTGATGGCAGTGTAACTCAGCCTCACTTGACAATACAAAATATTATACACCAAATATTTTGCAATGTAAAGTATGTGGGCCGAAAAAACAAAAAGGGGTCCCTAGAAGCCCCCTTTATGTAGTTAAATGTTAAAATCTGGAAAGCATGACAAATTAATTGAACAGAAATAACCACTTTTAAAGTAGGATTATCCACTTGAATCAGATTTGTTCATATTATGTAACACATTCTCAACAAATCAAAATACATACCCTCACACATCAGCTTGTACACCACAGATGTTGGCCAGATTCTAATGTAATGAACTTTGATAGTATAGAGCATAGTAAGGGTTAAGAGTGATTTTTTGGATGGAAGATTGGTTTCACAGGTGGTTTCCATTGCACAGAGTGTAAAAAGGAATACATGATAGCTTCTGAACTGACATACTTTTGAACGGCATAATGTCATAGAAAGATTCTCATCATTTGAGTCGGACTTTCTGCCAAGGCCAACTATACTGTTAAGGCTTGTTGACCTAATAAGATTCATGTAATAAGCATTAATATGGCGTTTTTACTTGGCAATGATAGCTATGGATTGCATAAATTGGTGTAGTACTTGTTTTCACTTACACTGATTTTGAATTCGTATTCGAAAAATGAAATAGTGTTTGCTTGTTGATAGGCTGGAAGTGTATGGCCTCGAGTCAGGTGTCATGCTTAATTAATTTGAATCGATAAATGAGTTTACACTTAACGAGATCTCAATGATGCATAAGAACCCAGTGGTATGGTTGAACTGGAATGATTCTTGGAGACGCCATGGCATGAACACCTAAGACAAGTTATTGGTTTTGCAGCGTTTTTGAACAAATAGAATTCACGATGGACTAAAAATGCTTTGGCAAAATAGAAATTGTAGTGTAGTACAAAGTCTTTGAGGTGGCAACATGACCCGGGGGTGCTCTTCGTCAAATGGTGCAAAAAATACATTCCTGGTCATAAATTTTTTTGAACTTACATTACTGCTGGCTCTTTAATATCCAAATAATAATCTTAACCATTTTCAAATCATCTAATGCCCCCTTTAATTGGGAATGCCCCTCTTTAACACGGCAAATTTGAGGAAGGGCCGTTTATTTGGTAAATGTGGAGGAATAGGCTTTTAATATTAAGTAATTGAGGAATGTCCCTTTCATTGGTAATGAAGGAATGGCACTCTTTAATTTTAAAAATAAAATTCATTGCCCTTTCCAAGGTAAATGATGGAATGGCCCCTTTGGCAAATAGTGGAATAGCCCTTTATTGGTAACTGAGAATGCTGATGGCCCGTTATTGGTAAATGGAGGAATAATTGGTAATTTGATTCATGGAATTGCCCTTTTAAAAGGTAAAATAATGGCGGGAATGGCTTTTTATAGATACAAGGCGCTCACCCGGCTTTCGCTACCATCCAAGAACTCTAAAAAAAACCCATCAACTCTCAATGACCTCTATCCTATCTACCAACATAGAACTCTAAAACACCATCATTGGTGAACTCCATCCATAACTCACCAAACCAAAAAAAACTCTAAAACATAACTCCACTCAATGATGCCACAACGCACCCAAAAAAAAACCCTAAACATTCTAAAACGGTTGATGACCCATCCATAACTCACCCAACTCACCCAAATGACTTTACAACATACTCATCAATGACCTCCATTCATACCTCACTACAAATACTCTACTAAAAACTCATTGATGGGCTCCATTTATAAATCACCAAAACATCCAAAAACTCAAACCTAACTCATCGATGTACTCCATCACCTCAACCAAAAATAACTCTAAAAAACTCTGAACATAACTCGTTAATGGAACTGAACTCCTTTCATAACTCACCAAAATAAACTCTAAGAACATAACTCGTCAATGAATTCCAAAGACTTAAAAATTAAAAAAAAAAACCCCTAAACCCCAACTCAATCAATGAACTCCCTAACTTTTTGAAAATTGCATAATGCCCCTTTAATATTCAATTTGAGGGTGTTTTTTCCTCAAATATGATGCAAAGTACATTCCCATAAAAAAATCAACAATTTGTTTTTTCAAAAATATTACGTCACCAACAAATAACTCTAAAAACACTCTGATGAACTCATCCCAATTTCACCCAACATAAAACAAAAACTCTAAAACATAACTCGATGAACTCATATTAACCGCTATTGCCCCTTTTTAATTTTAGCTTAACCCGTGAGGGCGCTCTTCCTCAAATGATGCGAATATCCATTCCCATTAAAAAATAGTTTTTTTTTCAGAAATATTTGGAAATCACACAATGCTTTGACAATGGGGCTGATATTTGGATTGAAGTTCTTGAATTACCTTTAATTCCCTTTTATTCAATTTCTAACTGAGGTGCCTTCCTCAAATGAATGGGAAAAATAACATCACAGACTACACCGGGGGTAAATACTTTCTGCATCCGCTGCACACACGTACACGTATTTACTATGTACATCAAATTGGTTTCTGGTCTTGCTTTGATCAATTGTTAATACTGTTAAAACATTGTTCAATAATTTTAATTACTTCATTTTTGACATTTGTTTACAACACACTACATGTAGACACACACCTACAAACATGACAGCCCGAGAAGACGGGCACAACAGCATAGCAGACATTGACACACTACACAGACAACACACGCATGCACACACACCCCACATACACCATGAAGGTTAGTGATGCAAGGAATCCAGACAGTTATTTAAATGAGAAAGAAATGATTTTAAAACTGGGTAGAAATATTATAACGATCTGACTGACCAAGGTTGTTATACTGTTAATACATTGTTCATATGTTAATTTCCTTATTTTTGCATTTGTTTTACAACACACAGACATGTATACACAACACACAACACAACACCAGACACAGGAACGGTTAGTGATCAGGAATTCCAGACAGTTATTTTAAATTGAGAAGAAATGATTTTTACTGGGTAGAGGATATTATACTATCGACTACCATAATATTAAAGTACCTACAGTGATTTGCTAAATCAGAAAATCGAAAAAATCTAAAACATCAGGATTTTTGCATGTATGTAACAATAACTGGCATCCTCACATACCCTGCAAATGATAAGAACCAAAGCAACACCTAATCAGGACAATCAGAACGTATAGTCATACTGTCCGTTCGGCCACTTCCTACAACACGTTTGAATGGGAAATCGTATCTGGAACCGGCCGTTTTCTTCTCTTTTTTCTGTCAATTCTTCGTTGGAAAAGGTCACTTATGAAGTTCTACTACAACGTCCTTCATCACTTGAAGTATTCCGCAAATTCAAATATTTTTCAAATCACCTGATAGTGTCTTTTTGAGGGCAGTCACTTAGTGGTCAAATTTGATTGGGTGCAAGCACTGGGCTTATCATGGAAAAAACACAAATTTTACATTCGGAGGAAATATAAACCGTCCATTGTAAAACTATGTACTAGCATATTGCAAAATGTGCTCATCTGACCAGAAAGGTGTTGAGCCTGGATATACCAACAGACATGGAATTGGTCCTTTCCTGTAACGTGACCCTAATCAGTAAACAAACACATTGCAAGCACACTGATTGACACAACTAAGGTATATCACAAGGCTGCAAATCTGGAAGGACAAGTGATATAAAGGGGAAGGCTTGCCAGAGGTTTACTGTGATTGACTTTTGTTATTCCCAACAGCTTTCATGACCATTAACAATGCACACATCCAAAGGAGCTGTATGACACGTCACGAACCAAATTCAACCAATTTGGTTGTTTAGACCCTACCTGGCTTTCAAAACCTTTATTGTCCGCCAAACGAAAACGCTGCATTATTTTCCCACGTCATCCAAACACACATGCGAAATTTCAAGACAATACGATATAATATAAACGCGCAGTTAACAAAACCATTGGCTTCAAAACCCCAGTAGTATAGACCCACCGAAGTATTCGTGGGCCTAAAAAGCCATAATACAATTACGACTTATTCGAATTCACCTCGAATGATGATAAAGTCATCATTGAAATTCAACTTTTTGAATTGCGTCCAAATTACGACTCGACCTGTTTACACTCAATCACAATGATTATGATCTAAGTGAATTCAATGATGACTTTTGCCCAGTGTAAACACCCTACTTGTCCAAGTTGCTAAAATGTAAGCAACAGATTCTTAATTTCCAATTCAAATTAGCAATTTTCCGATTTCATTGTGTAAGTTTTAATGAAGAACTTATTTTTTAACAGCAGATCTGCTGTTGAAATGACATTTTCTTAGAGACACAAAGACATTTCCAGAAAGAAGCGCCCCCAATTTTTTTTAAAGGAAGGTTTTTGGTATATTTGGAAAAAATGCAAGAAAAATCCTGTTTGACCACTCATATATTAAGTTTACAGGTTGTCAAGTGATATCACATATTTTGGGGTGTGCAAGTACCCAGAATTTTTGTTCCAGAATTACTAAAATCACTAGAGGTAGTCAATTAAAAGGTTAAAAATTCAAATTCTACATTCTCTATATGAGTATAAGATCTTAAATGCATTGCTCCAACAGTTAATAGCTCAAAGTGCCTCAGTGTGTACCAGTTTCTCGTAAATGAGTTCTAAGTTGTTTTGAGGGCAGCATATATGAAAGGATTTTTGCATCTAGATTACCTATCGAAGAGTCATCAATAATCGTCATATACACACTTTGAAATAACCAGGACTCGCTAATCTTTTTAGTTTTACTATTTTACTTTATAGCAATTCAATTAGCTGCCAATTTGAGGTTCTTCGTCGCAACCCATGTAAGAGTGAATATTTGGGTGCTTGCATGAGTGCTGTAACCCATTGAACATTTACATTATAAATAAATGCAGTTAACAATTCCATATTGTATGGGTAAATGTTACATCTGAAATTAATAATGGGCACTAATTACATCCCAGTGGTGAAATTGACAGTTTGAAAGAGTCACTAAAGGTCCATTCATACTTGTTGCAATTCAGTGCCGTAAAAAATGGATTACACAATCTCTCACTCAACATGTCAAGCACAGCAGCAGCACAATGCAGTTTGAACTGTGTTACTGCTGTGTGTTGAGTCAGAGATTGATTTGCCACCCATTTTCACTGCACTGCAATGCAAGTATGAATGGACCTTCAGGATGTAATGTGGGTATCAGTCAGAGAGGTGGTGTGTGTTATTAAATAACCTCTTGATTCTGACTACCTTGCATTTATGAAACTGAACCATAGTATTGGAATATATCTGCAGATGTATACTTAAAGCAATTATATTAGCACATTTTTTGAAGAGCGCCCCCAATTTTAAAAAGTTGATATTTTGGCACAGTTCCGTTGGTAATTGTCTAGGAAACTATACCTGCGAACGAGAATGCTAAGAAATGCGTATTTATCATAAAATAAGCAATTTTGTTATTAGAATTGGGATCCCAAATTGGACAGAGCTGGAAATGCTACGTTATGTCCGTCCATGATGAAATAGTGCCACCTCGAGAAGATAACCTCTAACTTGACTTGCCTGAACCAATAAAACAGCTAATGGATGAGCGTAGACACGTACATGGCGCTATTTCCCGGCTATTCACATTGGAAGGCCGTTTCCAGCAGCCGTTGAATTATTATCGGGATCCCGATAATGATTATTCTAATTACAAAATGTCTTCGTTTTTGACACACAGACATTTTCGAGCTTAACCATTCACAGATATAGTTTACTAGCCAGTTATCAATGCAACCGTGTAAAAATCTCAATTTTTTTTAAAAATTGAGGGCGCTCTTCAAAAAAATGTGCTAATATTGCTTTAATCAACATATTTGGATAGCAATTTTTTAATGCTCATGGACAGTTCCATGGTAATGGAAGGACATTCAGACTATGTTTTTGAGCTTTTTTGGACTTTCAAACCAGTGCAAAACAGAAGGATTTTATTACAATGTCAAATTACTCCACAATTCTATTCATGCTACTATAGTTTGAGTAATGATTTCTTGGCCCTGGCGTATGCGCATGTTGCTTGTTGCGTGAACTGCGTCTATGTGCAACCCAGTGGTGCGCCGTTTTGGCGGGGAAGCGGGCGTACCTAGTAACTTGGCCAAGAAATTATTACTCCAACTATAGTTTACACAATTTCAGCTATTTTTTCAACAAAACACTTTTTGTTAAAGAATACTACATATTAATGAGCTTGGTAATGGAAGTTAGCCCATATGGTTCTTCCATTACCAAGCTCATTAATATGCAGGATTATGCAACATTGTATTAAAAACCTTCTGTTTTGCACTGGTTTGAAAGTTTAGGGTGGAATTGCCCATATTTTTCTTTCAGATGCAAAACACTGTCAATGTAACTAGATATAAACAGAGCACAAGTTTGAATATTTTTATGTAGAACCATCATATGCCAACCTAACATGTAAATTAATAAAAATCCAGCAAGTATTATACTGTTCATCAAAAATCAACATGGCCATACCCCACAGCCATGTGGGCACATGGTTTATTTTGAGAGTTATTAAAACATTTAGTTTTACAAAACAGACAGCCGAAAAAATTTGTTGAATGCGGTGTTCTGATTTTTGATAAACATCAGTGTGACCTGGTAAATTCCTTCTAATAATTATGTCAAAGAAGAAATAATTCCATGAAGGCATACATTCTGCAAATGATCCTTCTGTGCTTTCACTGGTAAATTTGGCTTCATGGGGTATTTTGTGATCCTGGAACCTCCTCAAACTTAAAGTATTTTTTTTACATCTGAACCATTGGTCATAGTATGAGACTAGTATTGTATGTCTGCCATACATCTGAAATGTTGTATTTCTCTCTGTAAACAGAATTAACATAGCTGAAATGCTGAAGTGCTTTCTAACACCAAAATGCAAAATCAGCCTATTTTCAGCTATTAGAGGTCCTTCACCCCGGCGTCCCCCTCAAAAAGCCAGGTCTAGATACGCCAGTGCAGACAATTGAGAAATGAGTCATGGAAGTGTTCATTTGTAATACTCGCCTTCCTTCACAACTTTTTGTCAAACAATCATATAATACTGGCAAATATATTGCGTTTCCTAAGGTATCAAACCCCTTAAACCACTGGTGTAACTTGCATATGAAATGATTATTTCAAATTAGCCAAATGCTTTGATATGATGGTGGAGAATGACAAATGAATTTTGTGTGAAAAAGTCCAATGAATTTATAGAAAGTATGTCAGGCATAATAATGATTTTTAATAATTTGAAACTTTCACAAGCACAGAGAAAGGAGGTATTTATGAGGTAATATCGCTTGTCCACTTACATATTGGGTTAGGTTCTCCCCCAGGAGGTGTATCACGGTCAAATCCCACAATGCACCAGTTTGGGAACATTTCACTCAATAGGGTCATTTGATCCCAAAAAAATCCTATTCTAAAAACATAAAAACCTGACTTTTATGCTCATTTTAGCCCACAAAAAGTTAGTACTTAGGGCAATTTTAGCATGATCATGAAATGTCTTGTGGTTCTTAAACTTGTGGAACACACTTTTCATCCATAAGTACTGACATGTGTTTAGTACAGTACAGGATAGACACATTGCAATGCACTCAGTGGTATGATTCAAAAACCCCTCTGGCTTGTCCCCTAAAACTTGATTCTTAATTAGCTGCAAAAGTGTGGTATTAAGGAGGAGACCCTAGACAAATATTTACACAGGGTCAAATTTTTAAATTGATCAGTCATGTTGATTAACTATTCCACGTTATTTGTCTAACATAAGGATTCCAAAAAAGATTAGAGTTTGCTACATCTGTAAAACCTAAAAACAGAGAAAAAATTAACAAGGAAATTTTCAGCTGTACAGGGATCAAATTTACTGTTGATGGAGCTCACAGAATTAAAATAAGGAATATTTTAAGTGTCTCAAATCCAGCTTACAGAGTAGGGAACCAAGTTCCAAGCATAATGGATGCAATGGGTGCTGACCTTGTGACCCCCTACATGCTTACTAACATTTAAGACAGTCAAAAGTATTCCTATTTTAATCCTATAAGCTCACTATAATCTTTGCACCCATTTTTTATTCAATTGGAGGCAATGTAAAAATGTTGATCTCTTTATTGTTATGGTTAGGCAAATAATGTGATTCAACTTTTGAACAGTGATTGGATGAATTTAAAATTTGAACCCCTGTGTAATCTTTTTTTAAGATCCCCCCCCCCCCCCCCTTTTTCCTTAAGGGCACCCATTTGTGACACTTAAGAATCACAATCTACATATTAATCACTTTTTAAGTACATAAGGTTTAAAAACCTTTTGACTCGGATGTGGTTAAAATGTCTGCTAGCCTCTCATTGCGATACCTTTGTATATTGTTGCAGTGAAGCAACCCTCCGTTTCAATACCTGAATTGGAATAGAGTTTTATATTTTGTAATTAAGTCTATTACGTACCAAACTGCTTCCCAATAATTTAGTGTTAGAAAGGGGGTCATCATGCACCCCCTGAAATCAATTTCTAATCAATGTCTCTATAGCAGACAAAAGGCATAGCCTAAAATGATTAGCTATGTTAAAAATTGTCTCGGGTGCCATTTTTAGGTAAATTTATGCAAAAGGATCGCCATGACAGAAAAAATATTTTTTCCGTATGACCGATTGCCATGCATATTAGTATTCTATTTTGCTTCGGATCCAAGATGGAGCTAACACGTGCACCCTCAAAGATATGGCCAAAAGTATCAAAAGTATAAGTGCTAAATGCCTGTTATTATTTATCGTATAGTCACAAAATTGAGAAAATATACTAAGGAATATATGTCGCTCTTATTAGAAAACTCATATCTGCCTTTTTTTGCCAAGTGAGTATATCAATATGGCAGCCAATTTGTCCGGCTTCAAATTGTGAAGTTCAAAATCTTGGAAAGCGGCTTTAGTAGGCAATAACTACTACTGAAACAAAATAGCAACTATGAGTTATACTGATATTAGACATATTTAATTTGCACTTTCATTATTCTTTCTGGGTGATATGGTGTCTTAGATATACGACAGACATATGGTAAATTTTAAGTTTAAAAATTGTTTGAATGTGGCATATTGGCCGCGGTATGTTTTATTACAACTGGGCAAAAACACAATATCTCGTACTTTATTTAGACTTTTATTAATTATTGTGAGGTGACATATCAGTTATAAGGGAAATACCAGCATCCTGGGTTTAAAAGATTGGCAATACGTTGCATTGAATTTCCTCTCACAAGTGAGAGGGGGGATACACTAGCAATCGATACCTTCCCTCCGCGACCTTACTTTTGCACAAAATGTTCTCCTTTTGGGCGCGACCAGAAACCTCTATACCACATTAAAAATTTCGCTACCGCGAAAATAGTCCGCCGATAGCGCCCACACTACTTTTCGGGCATCACCGCCATGCCTCCCAAAATTGTTTTCCAAATGTGTACACACACAACTTCCCGAGACCCTTGTGGGTGGAAAACATTGTGGGAGGGTTGTTAGTAGGTCCGGAGGCAGTAGTATCGATCGCTAGTGGATCCCCTCTCATTATGGAGGAAATTAACTCTGCTCTCGATTAGTTACCCTATTAAGCTACTCCTAGCTATGCTGAGAGCGTAAAGTTATCCACTACCCAATTGGGGTTGTGACGGGTTTCGGGTCTCACAGGACAAGGCAGTGGAGCTCCGCTCTCTAGGAAAGTTCTCAATTTCCAGATGGGAGGTTCATCATGTCATCGGGAGAAGGGGATGAGGTCCCATCCTCGACCGATGCCTCTAGAACGGTCGCGTCTCAACCTGAGCCCGGCCTCTTGACCTGGGTCACGGCTGGACTCAAGAACTAGACACTGTGCCGGGGGGGCTTCAAGCTACCCTGGGAGAGGAGGATGATCAGCGGTTCACCTGCGTCGTAGTCCCGTTCGGAGCTCACTCCTGACCAGGCGATCGACAGGGGATGCCTATCTGAATACGCCCTCAAAATGGGAGCTGTTCTCGGGAGAGCGAAGAGCATCCGGTAGGGTCCCGGACCTGGGTCTCGACCATTCCCTGGGCATCCCCGGACGTGGAGATAGACGGTGGATGCGGCTCGAGAGTAACGCCCGCGTGCGGAAGCTGGCTCCTAGAGATTACCCCAGTCAACAGGGGCCGAACCTGTCCTGGTCTCACCCTCGAGGACTGGTCTAGGGAGCACCCTGGTAGGGAGCTCCATCGACCAACATCGCCGTCGGGCGCCCTTTTGGATCGGCCTCTTGGACGGCCGCGTCGCATCAGTGAATGGGACCTCCTTCTTGTCCTTCGACCGCCAGGCTTAGGCTGGCGGGTCGAACCCAGGGGAGTCATTTTTTGAGGGACCGTGCACCCGGGGAGTTCTCCTCAGAGACCTCTTCAGAGGAAAAGAGCGGAGGGAGATTCCGTCACGACCTGCGGAAGTCAGGCCGTGGTCGAGGGGGGTTCATGGGCCCTACTTCCTTGCTGCTTCCCCCCGGGTGGTGCTGGATGTCCCTTGTCCCTTGCGACGGCCTCCCTCCCTGATGCCAGGGGCTCAGGGGATTGGCATATTTTGGCCTGAGGGATGGCTTGCCACTGCTCTCTGCTCCAATGTGCCTCGATGGTGGAAATCCATTGTCCCGCGCATGTGGGCCCTGCTGGAAAAGGAAAAACACTTGCCGTTCTTGCATTCTGGGCTTTACTTGATTGGAGTCCCTATTGGTGTCGCTTGACTGGTCCCTATTCTGATTACAAATTAATACCACCCCCCCCGGGTACGCCCCAAAAATATACTGGGACCAAGACCCATCCCGAAAGATTCTCTATATCCATCGACCGTGATAACGTGAGGGGGCCCCACCTCCTCCCCTGTAAGCCGACGGGAGAGAGACCCCCGACCGTGTCCCGACCTCAGTGAGGAGGAGGGGGATGGGGCGAATTTCCTATGTGAACTCGAGGGATGGTTGGGGGCGGTGAAGCCCCTGACCTTCCACATCAGTTATAGGCATCCGGTTTACCCATCATCCCCCCGGGACCGAAGGTGCGACTAGGAGAGGGGAGGGGGTCAGGGTCGTACTTCCTATGTGAATCAAAGGATGGTAGTAGCGGGGACTCCAGACTCCAACTTCAAGTTGTAGGCATCCAGCGCCCTTCCCGAACCCCCCCCCCCCTCAGAACTCAGCGATACCAGTAGGAGGGAGCCGGGTAATAGAGAGGGGAAGGGTCCCCACCTTCGCGAACTCCAAAGAGAGTACCTGGGCCCACCTGGGCACTTGCGGTTTGAGGAGTGGGGGTCACAAACACTTTAGATCATCCCACAACATCTGGTGAAAACTCCAAACTAAGGGGCATGGTCCCATTTTGGGGTGAACCCCCCCAACCTTCCCCAAATCACCTCTACGGGACCCCAAGACGCCCAACCCTAAGATAGGACACCTGGGGGCAAAGGCAAAAACACCAAAAAGGACTTCATACGCACCATGTCACACCATACATGAAAGTAAAACAACTGGACTATCAGCCTGAAAAAGGACCGATGGGGTAGGCATACCTACCTAAAAAATAATATATTTTTTGGACCAAACGGAATATCATAAAAACCACCATTTTTTGCACGACGGCTTACCTGGATATACGGCTAGAATATTGTTTACAATTTTTCTGCAACTAGCGTGATCAAATAAACAGGTGAGAGAAGGCTGTAAAATACACACGTTCTTCAGCGGAAAACGTCTCGTCATAAAGACGGAGGATAGAAGTGGATTTACAAGAGGGTCCGAACAAATCTCGGGCTAGGATAGGCGGTCTCTTACATTAATTCGATATACGGCGAGATAAAAACATCAACAAATTACATCTAAACTCGCCCGAATAACACTAAAAATTTAGGCACATTATTGTTTCGAATTGACATTTCTTTCTGGTCAGTACAGCTATATGCCGGTAGATTGGAAAGATTTTCCTGGTTAGCATCCACAATACAGCGTTGTTCAATTTCGAAACAATTTGATAAGAACGATTCACCGCGCATTGGCGGGAAGTGCCCGAAAAAGTAGTGCGGGCTAGCGGCCAGACTATTTCCGCAGTAGCGAAATTTTTAATGTGTATAGAGGTTCTGTGGGCCCAAATGAGAATTTGTGCCAAAAGTAAGGTCGCGGAGGGTTGGTATCGAGGTTGAGCGCAGTGTTATTTTCAATATGCATATCATATAAACAAGATATGTGTTCTAGTGGTCAAAGACATACTCTCTTACTAAATATACTGGATGTTTTACAGATCGTTGGCTGCTATTTTGGATCAGAAGCAACTATATGGGTATGTATGGCAAGCGTTCACAATGGCTCAGGAACACCATTTTATGTTCTTTTTGTTGAGCTATGGTGAAAAAGGTTTTTCTATAATGGCAATCCTAATTGCATAATTACATGAAAGGGTAAATGGGACAAATTTTTAATATTTTAACACAGGCTAATCGTTTTCATACACGTTTTTTCTATATAGAACATTGATTTCAGGGGGGTGCATGAGGAACCCCTTCTACCCCACAAAAACTAAAATACGATGTAAGAGGGCTGAACGGCCATGAAAAAGTGCTGAATTTGCTAAACGCTCTAAACTGGCTGTGAAAATAGATAAAATTGACAGAGAAAGAATTTGAGTAACTAAGGGCTGAATTCAGCTATAGCCTGAAAACTTACATCCTGAAATAACAACATGCTTAATAACAATGTTTAAGGAAAATAATCTATGCGGCATTACACAAGTTCAGACTGTTTTTCTAATAATCAAACTATGTTTGCAATTGCTATAGAGATGGTGATCACTGGCCAAGGTGAAATGTATTACTTTGTATAGCTGGAATAAACCGTAAATTATTCCAACCCAAAAAGTAATATAGTGGGCTTGATGGGTCTTGTTGATGACAAAATGTATTTTAGAGTTGGAGCTTAATGACTGAAATTTGATGACATGCTCTAAGTTGTAGGGTTTTTTAGGTTTAGGAATGTATACACCCCAACAAATTAAAGCAAGACAAGAAAATTTTTAAGAGTGTCACCAGAATTTTCAAAATATGTGAATTTTTGCTTAAAATGTTTCCATAGAGGTGGAATTATTACGGCAGATCTCAAATGGTACAAAATCCCTTCTTTTCCGATACATTTTGAGCTTTACCATTCACAGTATAGTTTATAAGCCAAGTACCAAAAATCCAAAAATCATTTGGAAAATGGGGTCCCTCCATGGTATACTCATCAGGGAAAGCCAACTGGCCCAAGGTTCGCATGTGTTGACACCAATTGGTACCAATGGTATGTGGGTTCCAAATTAATTAAGAGAGCATTCTTTGAATTTATGTTGTAATTTGAGCCGTTTTAAACTAAAGTGGTCAGAGCAAACCCCCTCGCATGACTCAGTGGAAGCATTGCATTTTTTTTTCAACGGGTATTAGCGCTCTCTCCCGTGTGTGACCTTTGACCTCAGATTTGTTGTTCTGTGCTCAGGTCGTGGGTCCTGACCAAATTGGTGGTGGTTATAGGGCATTTCTATGCAAATTGACCTCTAGATGACCTTAGACTTTGGGTCAGTTGGAAACCTATAAAACAAACAGGACTGTCCTCCCCTACCTTCATGCCAAATATAGAACCCCATGCAGCTTTGGGGTGTTGTATCTTTTAGACACACTATTCTCTTGTTTTTGTACAAGGAAGTCTATGCATATACCCAAAATAACTTATATCTAAAATTTAAAAAGTCCTCCAATGATGTATCAGTGACATCATCACTTTAAAAAGTTTATAGAAGACTTAAAGGTGATCAGGTCTGACCAATGAGGGCGCACTCAATTCAAACAAATTCATGTTTTTGATAATATAAAGCTTGTTCCCCAATAACACTGTGTAAAATAACTAAAAAACTAAGTCAAATCAAAGTTCTTCATATGAACAATTCAACTTTGGCTAAAATGCTGATCCAGAATTTTTGTTCTACACGGTATCCTATGGAAACTGTTGTATGTGCATAAATATCTACTTGTCATGAAAACAAACAAGGCGGGGTTTCTTGAACCACAAGGTGTCGACCTGTTGTGCGATCACCCCCCCTTTGGGGCGTTTATAATAAAAATTTGGCAATTTAGAGAGAAAAAGCACTAGAGAGAAGTGTTATGTTTTGAGTCGCCTGAAGTGAATTTCAAAAGGTTTTAATAAACAAAAGTTAACTGAAAATCTCAAAAAATATGCAAATTAGCTAATTAAAATGCATAAATATGACAATTAATGCAAACCCTGAAATCAACCACATGATTAATGCAGCACTCACTCTATCACCCTACCAAATTGAAGTAAAATCAGCATAGCAAAAGCATTTTTAACCGACCCAATGTCTGAAAAATATGCAAAAAGCTATTAAATCATGTTGATATGCAAATGATCATGCAAATATATACAACAGCCAAAAGATACCCACACACCTCGCTCTACCACACTACCACGTTTGACGTAAATCGAGCATAGCGTTCAGCCAGCAGAGCATTTATAAAAGGTAACGAAAATCTGAAAACAATAGGCAAATAAGCAATTAGAATCAGGAATATGCAAAATAATTAATGCAGCCAAAAGCTACAAATAATACTGTGGCACTTTACTCTATCACCCTATCAAGTTAGAAAATGGGAATCAGATTTGCCACGCAGAGCATTTTGTAAAAAGGTTAAACAAATGTCTGGAAAACATGCACAGAAGTAAATTAAAATTCATGAGTTATGCAAAGAATGCAGCCAAAAGCAACACATGATATTGTGGCACCTTACTCTATCATTCTAACAAGTTAGAGAGTTAGAAGTAAATCGGGCCCCCCCCCCCCCCCCATAGCGTTTAGCCAGCAGAGCATTTTTAAGAAAGGTTACACAAGTCATACGGGCAACGGACGGACGGACCACACGGGAATTTGGACTAGTATGTGGCCTCCATGAACATTCGTTAAGGCGATCACCAAAAATAATCGATTAATTTTAGCTTTGGAAAAATTAAGCATTTTATGTGACTAACCTTAAGTCTGGATGACCATTTTAATTGTTAAACACAAAAAAAAGTATATTTCAAAATCTCTGAATGCCTTTAAAGACCACTATCAAAGATTCACCCAAAAGATTCGAAATATTTGAAGTTTGCAGAATAGCTGATAATGGAAGGACAATAGTGCTGTAGAATTATCATAAGTTTATTTTTGCAACTGAAAATTAACAGAAAAGGAAGAAAACAGCAGGCTAAAGATATTAATCTACATTTCAATTACGTGTTGTAGTAAGTGTCCGTTGGACAGTACCAACTGACTAAAAAGGGTAGATTTATGTCCGTGATAGGTTGCTTTCGCCCTTGACCACGATAGGGTTATTACTTGTTCCAGAAATGCTTAAATCTGATTTTTGGAGTGTTTTTTTCTGATTTAGCAAATCACTGAATGGGCTTTAAAAAATTCTTATCCATATGCACCTTACATACAGGACATACACAACCACACACCACACACACACACACACACACTATCGGCCATGTGATTTAGACTTAATACAAAACCGGTAGTATATGGGAATTCAAAAAGGGCACCCGATGGAAATCAATGAAAGGTCACAGCAGTAGCTACTTTTGATGTTCCAATGTTGATTTTTTTGACATTTCCCTACCCTGTCAGATCCCATGGCATTCAAAGGTAAATGATGGAATGGCCCTTTAAATGGTACGTTGAAAATAGCCCTTCATCAATAACTGGAGGTGGCAAATGTAAATGTTGGAATCGTTCGTTACCTCCACAACAAAATCTCTAAAACATACTCATCGATGGATTCCAATCTATAACTCACAAAAAAATCTTTAAAAATGCTACAGCAGCCAAAGATTTCATAAGAGGGAAAACTCCAGAATCAAGATCAAGAATGCCCCTTTGAATTTGCCCACGATGCCACCTTGCCCCAATTATGATTCACACAAAGATGCATTTTTAAGGATTCAACAACATGAACGTTACAGAGTGGTCAATCACAATAAACAACGATGCATCCATGGTTCCGCTCCATTTATCCCACTCGGGTGGCTAAAGCCGCCCTCGAGGGATAAAAATACGGATGCAGAGTTGATTTGTGATGAACCACTCGTAAACATGTTTAAATCCCTTTCAGCCACGAAAATCCTTGTGAAAAATTATTAAATAACGTGTATAGAAAGAACAATAATTCTCACTACAATTACCACACATGTTTCACGTGACAGAAATCTTTCCTCGTAAATATATTGAGCAAAATCAAAGCCAAAACGGTGTTTTGGCCTGATTGGTGGCTTGGAAGTTTGCCACCTGGTGCCCTTGTGTGTTTCAGGTTTCTAAATTGATGAACAGTGCGTCGACTTCTGTGCACACTGCGCTTATTTGCATATCAACTGTGAATCAACAACGGTACGCCCTGTAATCGCGATGACGGTGAGTTGTTAAAAAACACGCAATCTCTCATAAGTTATGGTAAATGGAATTTCGCATATCTGACGTACCATTTTAGTGAGTACAGCAATTGCATATATTTAATTAGCCAATTTGAATTTATTAAAGAATGCTTCCTTTAATTGCGCCCCACAGGTGACCTTGAACAAATTACGATTCCACCTGTAGGCATAGTAGTTTTTCAGTGGCAAAGGAATTTGCATACACCGATGTACCATCTCAGCAATCAGCAGTTACAAATATTTAATTAGATCAACTGCATCAAAGAATATGCTCCTCTAATTGGCCACATGTACTTTGAACCCATTATGATTCAACAAAAATATATGGCATAGTAGTCTTTCACGTAGAGAAGGAATTTTGCATAATACGAGTACCGTTTAGATACAGCCATGATGCATATTTAATTAGACCTGTTGCATTACCTAGCTGCATATACAAGCACTTTCAAATGCAAAAAAGATGTGCACCATTGATAGGCTTTCATGCAATGAAGGAAGTTTGTGTATTCGATGCATCGTTCAAAAATATTGCAATTACAATGATTTTAGGTCAATCCGATAGAAGAACCTTTATGGCAGCATGATCCGTTTGTGTCGTCGTCGGCGGCGGCGTCGTGAGTTTCTTGTGAACAAATATCTGGAGATCTGTGCGAAGCTACAGGGCTGAAACTTGGTGGACGGGTGCGGGGTTGGGGGTTACAGATTCTCAGACTGCTTAAATTAAACAGTGTAATGATTCCATACGCGGATGTAGGGGGGGCGCACCCTGGCGCGGCGCCCCCCCCCCTATTTTTTGCAAACCAAAGGGCGCCACTGGGCGCCTTGTAGAAGTAGAAAAGTGCCTTTTGCCGCAACAGGGCGCCGGGCGCCCTTATATCTAGGAAAATGAACTTTTGTGGGCGCCCTGTCAGACACAATTTGTAAAATGTTCCTGCTCGCTCCCCTCGCACGGGTAGACATGATTTTTTTTTGCCTCGGTTTGAAATTCTGAAAGAGCAGTGGGGATCTTCTTTGTTGCGATTGTCTGTTGCTTGAACAAAATTTAGGGCGTCGGCCCCCCCCCTCAGAATTTCGAACCGAGTGGAAAAAAAAATTGGGTCTACCCGGCATGGAGCGAAGAGTGAGCCGGAAAATTTTAAAAGCAATAGTGACGGGCGCCCCGATTGAGAATTCCTGGATCCGCCCGTGCTATTCTTAAGTTACTAATTTGCATAATTAATAGCATATTTGACCTTTATTTTCTTGATTTCATGGACACTTTTTTGTGAACACCATATCTGTAGATCTGTAAGTCACACAGAGCTGAAACTTGGCTGGAGGGGGGCGGGGTGTAGGATACTCAAACTGATTCGATTTAAAACAGTCTTATATATGCATCTAAGGGGACTAATTTGCATATTAATTAGCATTATTTTAACTATTTTGTTGATTTTCATTGGACACTGTTGTGAACACCATATCTGGAGTCTGCAAGTCACACAGGGCTGAAACTGGAGGGATGCGAAGGGAGGGTTACAGATTATCGAAAATGATGCGAATATACAACCGTACATTGTCCTGGGGTTATAAGACATTGTCCTGGGGGTAGGACATTGTTCCTGGGGATATGGGACATGTCCTGGGGTTATGGGACCTTGTCCTGGAGTATGGGACAATTCATTGTCTGGGGGAATTGTTCCTGGGGTATGGGGTATAGGACATTGTCCTGGGTATAAGACATTGTCCTGGGGTATATGGGACATTGTCCTGGGATATGGGACATTGTCCTGGGGTATGGGACATTGTCCTGGCGGTATGGGAAATTGTCCTGGGGTATTGTCCTGGGGTATAGGACATGTCCTGGGGTTATAGGACATGTCCTGGGGTTATGGAAAATTGTCCTGGGGTATGGGACATTGTTCTGGAGGTAGGGACATTGTGGGAGGTTGAACATTTCCGGGTTATGGGACATTTCCTGGGGTATGGGACTGTGTCCTGGGTTTATTGTCCTGGGGATATGGGGACAGTTGTCCCGGAGGTATGGGACATTGTCCTGGAGGTTTGGGCATTGTCCTGGGGTATGGAACATTGCCCTGGGGTATGAGATATTGTCTGGGTATGGGACATTGTTCGGAGGTAGGGACATTGTCCTGGAGGTATGGGAAATTGTCCTGGAGGTTTGGACATTGGTTCTGGAGGTATGGGACATTGTCATGGGAATATTGGATGTGGTCCTGGAGGTATGGGACATTGTCCTGGAGGTAGGGACATTGTCCTGGCGGTATGGGGCAATGTCCTGGGGTAGGGACCTTGTCCTGGGGTTATCTATGGGACATTGTCCTGGAGGTATGGGACATTGACCTGCGGCTATGGGCATTGTCCTGGGTAGGGGGCAATGTCCTGGGGATATGTGACATTGTCCTGGAAGTATGGGACATGGTCCTTGAGGTTTGGGACAGGCTCATGGGGTATGGGACAATGACCATGTTAACCTGAATTATTTTTTAGATTGTTTTTTATGTTATTGGCGATCAGAATACATTTTCAGGTTACAATTCAGGGTGAGACATGTAAACCAAAATGAAAATTGTGATCTTCAGAACTGCTTCGAGAACAATCACATACATCGGACACCTTATGGGACCGCTTTTTTGTCCCTATTTTTAATATTAATTAGCTCAGTGGCCATGACCTAATTTGCCCAAAATATGCCCAAAATCTAATCAGGTCAAGAACTCTTCAACCCGCTCTTCCACCATGTTACATCTTTATATGCCTTAAGAACTGTAGATATAACGTGTCTTGTACACAAGCCTCGTAGGGAACATTTTCTTATATTATGCAATTTAGATACTTTTTATTTTATGCCCAAAATCTCTAGGTTGAGAACCCATCACCCCGCTTCCTTCACCAAGTTAAATCATCGTAGCCCTTACGGGAAATCCACATTGAATGTACACAAGCTTTTTACATGGACGACAGACAGCATGACAGACAGAAGAAAAGTTCAGGGCGAGACAAAACTACATTTAAAACACAATTTCTTTTCCAACAAGGTGCTATGGCCACCAAACCTGCTCAATAGAACCACTAGGCCAATTTTTTCAGACCACTGGGACCTTGATCCCAAAATCTGTAAATTTGGGCATTGATGTCCAATTGCAGCCCTAATTTCATCCAGCCACTCGGACCAAAAGACTATGAGGTAGGTTCAGAGAATTGTACTTCGTTGATGCCATTATGTGACCTTTAACCCCATGATTCCAAATGTTGCATATTTCGATCCCAAAGACAGCAAGAATGTGGTTCAAGAAACCCCTTGTCCTGATTTTGCCAATTTATTTACCTCCCTAATCAATTTGTTTATATTATTTACAATGAAAATACATATAAAGGGGTGACAAGATGGTATCATCTGTGAAGGCCATCACTTGATAGAGTGTGCAATCATTGATGCTCTTGTTTTACAGGGTCTGGTACTGAAAGTTCCCAATTGGAAAGTAACAGTTTCCATGCATTATGATCCCCGTTTCGTTATGAGTTTATTTTTTAGGAAAGAAACAAGTAGTGCAGACTTCCCAAACAAAACAATGCAAATATGAGTACGTGGGGCAACATGCACCAAAGGAAACCATCGCCGGATAAGGAGAGAAGGAGGCCCTCTATAATCATACTAGTTATATTTCACCATCAATTTGAGTTGGTTGGCGTTGAAAACGACTTAGCATGTATTGAAGGTGTTTTTTATCCCCAATACACTTGTATCAAGAAAAAAAAATGAGAAAAGTCTGGAAACTGAGGGGCATGCTCTCTGGAAAAGCTAAGCTAAGAGCATGCCTCCATTCAATGACCATTGAGTACTATATGAAGAAACAGAAAGGAAACAGGAAGGAGGTTGCCATAGCTGCCCTTTGGCATGGAGCTTGTAAATGACGCATATAGATAGACTTTTGTCCTTCATAGATAACAAAGAGGTACGTGAGGCAGCCCTTCTATAACAATACCAAAATACTAAAGCTTATGCTTGCTAAGATTTGGAATAAACACAATGGCCCATGGACCGCGCTATTTATTATAAATGAGAAGTTAACTACACTATGGCTAATAAATTACAATTACCAATGGGCTGCAGTTCAATAGATTGTCATTCACCATTGTATTAGCAAATACATCCCTTGTATTTTAGTATGATTTATGATACCCACGGATGTTTGCATGGTCAGCTGTTTATTAACATGTGCCCATCCAAGGCTACTGAACAGAATGGCCGTGGTAGATTACATGCATTACCATATAGCGATATGGTGTGGTTGTATGTAAAAAGTCTTCATTGTTGTTTTGGCAATTCCAATTTAGGTTCCGACCCCCAGACACAAATGCAAAAAATGAGGGTCTTTCCACCCCAAGAACCAGAACGCCACTCACTATATGTGGTAAAAATATAGCCACATACATGGCAACGCGGGCATTGTGGTTCTTAGGTGTGTGAAAGGCTTCCAATATGGAAAATTTTAATTGTCAACCTGAAGCCGGTATTATAAATTTACATAAAAACTGATTTTGGGGAAGTTATGTAAAGTGGGATTTTTTGAAAACAAGACAAAAGGTTAAACTTTGAGCATGTCGCTTTATATGCAAAACGTTTCAAGGTCATCCGTTTATCATGAAAACTAGAATCGGCGATTGTCCTTTTTACCGCCTAAACTAAACCATTCTAGATCTTGCAAAACGCTATACTTTTCTGGACCACTCATGCTCGTACCAACAACTTAATACAATTTTGTCACAGATCCATGCATTCCAACGAGTTTGGCCCCCTGTACCAATGACCAATCAAAAGTTCTATTATGACCTTTATCACATTTTCCACCCATAATCTGTGTAAACTGAACAACAGAAATAGCCCAAATATTTTTTCTGATTCCTATGAGAAGGATCATTTGAATAATACTTTTCAACTAATAAACCACTTTATATGACTGATTGTTTAGATGCCCCAAGATGGCTGCAAACGGACCAGGTTGCCCGACCAAGATTTGATGTTGGTAACATCTTTTAAAATCATGTTAGAATTTAGTTTAAGGAGAACCATGTAATTGCTTGACTATTTTTCTTCTTTATTTTCTCTTCTCCCTCTTTCTATTCTCCTCTGTGCTCTTATCCTTTTCTCCTCTTCTCAATTTTTGGCCTACAATTTTTGGCTCTCTGATTTTGATCCCCTTCCCATTTTTTGCTCCACTTCCCAATTGTGTTGTGTGTGTTGTTGTGTTTGTTGTTGGTGGGGGGGAGCTTTTCCCCATCCCCCACTGGCGTACACCATGAAACATGTTACGTTTACACGTGCATCAGCGATGAGACGTGTGAAATTGGGGGAATCCAGGTGGAAAATGGCCCTCAACTTTTGGAACAAATCTGGTAAAATTTGGTCCAATTCAAAATAATTCAGACCGATTGGAAACCGAAGCAAGTTGGCCCCCAAGCTTCTTGAAAAATGTCTGTGATGGCGCTCATGATGTGCATCGTAAATCCAACATGCTACTACGTCACGGCATGAAGAGACAGAAAAGTAATTAGAAACAGAATTCAGGAAATATTGCAAAAAAAAAAAACAGATCATTAATAGTCATTAAAGACCAAACAAACACCAAAAGGACAAGACTACTCATGGATCACTCAAGGTACCAATGGTGGTAATGTAAATTTATTTTTGACATGGTTGGGGGGTGGGGTTTGATGTAAAAATTTATGATTTTGAAACAGAGTTGCTAACAAATATGTCACTAGCCCTGTACGCGTGAAGCGGGCGAAAAAAAATTGACCATTTAGAACCTAAAATCATTAAATGTAATTAGACAAAAACCATTTTAATCTATGATGGTAAAAATATGCGCGGGGTTGAAGTGGTCTGCACTGAATTAATTTGCTCTCTACTTTAATTCAGGGTTCTTCATGAATTCAAGTAGAGAGCAGGATTAATCTCATTTATAGAAATAATGCAAATTAAGTTATTAAATATGCAGAGTAAGTAGTATGAAGTTCCCACCCGGTAACCGAATGGAACCATATAACAAGCTCACTGCCTGATAATGGCTCATGGTGGTACACTGGAACTAAGGACCAGATGTACACATGGGAGAAAGTATAGGTTTCATTACAAGCAGGAATCTGGCTGTGCATGCATTTTTGTTTTACTCTATGAATTAGTATACAACAATCGTATCCTAATATTCAGGAATCTCTAAGTTTGGGGAAAATATGAGCAACACTATGGTAACTCTTCAATAGCATGCCTATTTGCCGCATGTAGCCCCAAGCGCCAAATATTCACGGATAAACTGTCGCATGATTCGTGACTTTTGGTAAGTACAACCTTGGTCATCTTTTAGATCAGTGCGGCGGGTATATCTTGTGATTTTCTAGGTTTCTAGGCCAAGCAGGGTAAATAACATATCGGTCTACAACATTATAGTGAAAACCAAAACCAAACAAGAGTAACATGTAGGCCTTTAGCAGTTTCAGGTTTGTATCATTCAAAGATGCCATGATAAGATTTCAATAGGGGGGCCATTAACCTCATAAATATAGGTTGCGAGGTCTTGTGAAGATGGAAAGGTTTTTAAGGAATCCACGTTTATAATTCAATTCTTTGGAAATTACGGACACGCTTTTCTGGAACTCTTCACAAAATGAAAATGGTTCGACATGGTAATGATTTTTTTTAAAAGGTTTATGCACATTGACACATGACTTGCAGGCTGGCTTTTTATGTGCTGATTGTTAACAGGAGACAATGTTAATAAAAATAGGGTTTGTCGGCCTAAGTTTATTGCGACCCACTTAAATGCATGTTGATGGTTGTAAAGTTCACCGTCTGTCATAGTATCAAACCAACTAAAACATTTCATTTTTGATGCTGACCTGTATATACATCGAATCATTTTGCTTTAACTGCAACTCAAATCACACACTTACCATCAACCTTACGATTTGGTACCACCCCTGATGCCAGGCCATACCTTGTATTGCTCTTTTCTTTGGGTTTGGTGAAGGAGTTGCAAAAGTGACACCTTATTTCCTATGGGAGGGGTGGGGGTGGCATTAGTTGTGCTTTTTTTACCAAATTTTAACCCTTTCAACCATTTTTTTTTTTTTCTTGCTTGTAGGGTTTGCTCCTGTGTGTGTGTGTAATATCTGGGTGGTAAAACTGTTCACCATGTATATTGCACTATACTGCATTTACTCATTGACTCAATTAACTTAATATACTCGGCCAAAAGAACCACTGATCTGACTCCTATGGTGTGTACCAGATTACCTCTTTATACCCCATTGTCTAACAACTGGACTGCAACGGTAGATGACACATGCGATCCAAGAGAATCTGTCATTTTAGATATTTTGACAGCACCCCCCCAATTTTAAGTACAATTAGAGATTATTTGCTTAAACTTCGTGTTCGCATAAGAAGGAATATTGTAATTAGAATAAATTATTACCAGCACCCTGATTAATAATTTTCAACAGCCACTGAAACAATCATTGCAATAGATTATGAAATAACCATGAAATAGCGCCATGTGCGTGTCAACGCTCTCCAATATGCTGTTCCGTTGGTTCACACACGAAAGTTGGCAGCATTTTCTGTGCGACATTGGCCATTTTCCTAATGCAGCAGACAGAAATTGTCTTGATATTACTCTTAGAGGTCAACATTGATTTTTGCAGAATGACCTTTTGACCTTATTTCAAGGTCAAAAGGTGTAAACCATTACATTTTTAATGGCCAAATTTAAGTGTATTCAATCTAGAATGGGCATTTGTGATCCACAGCCTTCCCCCCCGCCCCACAACTTACCTCAACAAAGTTGAGATATTCATTCAATCTGAACTGTTTACATTAGTAATCCATGAGTGTTGCCAAAATCTTATGTGCAAAGTTCGGTCGTGTCTTTAAGAATCGCATTTTGTATTTTCTATCCGTAAACGGACAGAATTAAATAGCAACAGTGGTCCTATGGGACCGTGGTAATGAGCATTTGCACATAAGCGAAACCGCAAAGTCGGGATCAGCTAAAAGTTTGGGAATAAGGTTTCTCAAGGATATCTAGTGAACATGAATACAGCGGTTCTCGAACCACACAAAGGTCCCCCCTCTGTCCGCGGTAGTATAAAATGAGGAAGTAACTTAACTGAAAGATTACATGGAGGATTGTGATGGAAACCAGAGAGGCTCCTAATATAGCTATTCATACATTGGATGACCCCAGATGCCCTTGAAAAATTCTGTATGCAATATTGACTCAACCCAGTAAGTTTCATCATTCATCACCATACAACCATTTGTAGTTTTTGAACTTGATGGCCCACCTGACCTGTGAAATGACCTTCAAAATTTTCGGCACTGAATGATTGACCACACCCCCAAGTTCATGACCCTACAAACCCATTGCAGTGAAATTGACCTCAGATGACCCCCAGATGACCCCATATGACCTGGAAAAAAAGTGGCATAAAATGTTGACTGCACCCAACAGGTTTCATGACCATACAACCATGCATAGTGATTTGACCTTGGATAACACGGCATGACCTTGAAATGACCTTCAAAATTTTCGGCACCGAATGTTGAGCACATCCACCAAGTTTCATCATCCTACCACAATTGACCAGGTTTAAAGCAATTTCTGACCACATTTGACCTTTGACCCATGGCACATGACCCATCTCCGAACTCATCCGCCGCCTACTTAAGCGACATATATGATGCAAAGATGGACACCCATACTTGCTTCGATCAAAAGATATCGTGTTGACAAGGTTTATAGCAATATAACCCTATTTTTTACCATATTTTTGACCTCAATTGACCTTTGACCCATGACACATGACCCACTTCGGATCCCATCCAGCGCATACTCGATGCGAAGATGGACACCGACACTTGCTTAGTTCCAAAGATATCGCGTTGGACACACACACACACACGGACGGGGAGCATTTCTACAGTCCCCCTTCGCCAACAAAAGTTGGCTGGGGACCAAAAACAGAAGGTGCTGGAATCACAAAATGCACCTTTAAGGGCATTGAGTATTAGGAAAATATCAACTTTATCAATCTGACTCTCCCCATTTAGCTTCCCTACTAGTTTTAAATAATGAAAAAAAATGGCTTCTCTCCCCAAATATTCAAACCCTCTTTCAAAGAAAATAAAGGGATACAACGCTGGAATACTACAGGCATTGAAAGGACACTTACGAACACTGCTATGCATAAACTTCATGTTCAAAACATGCCAGGTGTTAAAATTGTGTTACATTGATGACAATGCAGGCATTGTTCTATTTGCAGTGTACAAATTCTATGCTAGAAGGTAAGGTGTCTGTTATGACACCTATCAAACATTTCTCCTCAGATCATTCAACCAACATTGATGTAAAGTAAACAGTCATTAATTAAAACATGCTTAAGTTGTGTGTCCCAATTGCATGTTTTACATCGTTTGCAGGAGAACATAGGGATTGCTTTGGTAGTGTATCTGTCTGTGGTAAAAATGTTGACCCAAATGTTAACCCTAAACATAATTGCTCACTTTTTCCACATACATGCACACAATTTTCGTGCCACTTGCATGCAATGGTCCCAGACGATGGAAGCCAAGCCTCATTCAATATAGCAACTCACCCAAAATATCACATACAACCTCGTCCTCATTCGTTATTCGTACCAAAAAAAATCAGAAATGATTCTTTACAGTGGAGTTGATTCTTCAGCTCCAATGGTTTTATAATAAGATGTTTTCCTTGATAACATATGAAAAATTCAGGATTTTTCAATGAGATTTTGCTTTAACGTGTTAAACCAATGGTGACGCCTAAAATTGGGATTTCTTGGTCAACCTCCCCTGTTGGGTAGTGCCCCACAAGTTACTCCCTCATGAGTGGGGTCAAATGTCATGCAGAGGTAATGGCCCGAAAATGGTCAGATTTCTCAAATTGCGTGGTGTTTCCACATGTGTCCATCGGTTTTCATAACATTTGCATACCATAGTCCATTGGACAAAATTTAATAAAGCATTGCTGGAGAATTGGGAGAAACCACCAGCAAACATAACATTTGATTGCTGCAATCGCTACACGGCCATTTTCTTACTCACATGGTAGCCTATACGGCAGCTACACCATGTCTACCACGGTAGCTACTGTACAGTACACACTGGGTTAATTGCGAGGCAGTAGCTGCAAGACAGAGCTTGCAAAGTACACAGTTATTAGGTATACAGTGATGTGGCTACTCTGCTGTACCTAACCAATGGCTACCCTGTAATTGCCCACTAGGTGGAGAGAAGGTGGATGTGGTGTAGCAGTACCGGAGTAGACTGGGAGTAGACACGCAGCTACCGCGTAGCTACTCTGCAGTTACTATGCCGCCATTTTGAGAGTGGATGAAAATTTATTGAAATGAGGGCGCTATACACTTGTTCTCTGTTCAGCATTTTTTATCGTTTTATAGGACAATCATTACGAAATTCAAATCGGGCATCATAAAAAAAATATTCCCGCACATTTAATAAAAAATGCCAAAAATATCTAAAAAACAAAATTGGCCATGAGAAATACAGCACGTGCTGAGAACCGGTGTAACCACGTAGCTACTCCACAACAGGGGAGACAGCCGCTGTGTGTACACTATCCGTCTATGCGGCAAAAATACACAGAATCCTGGCTGGCGAGTGTACGTCTAGTGGGTTTAATCCATGTCTACTCGGTGGTAGCTGCATGGTAACTACCATGAAGAAATTGGCCGTGTACATTGTTAGCACCGTAGTGACATCTATTACCCAGCAATTCAAATTGGCAAGATTAAATGGTCTGCATAGCAACATCCTAACACACGGGTCTATAAGGGCTCTTCATATTCACTCCCACACAAAGTTGCTATATAAGGCTACGAATGAAAGGGCATGTTACCTTCTATAATGTTAACAACACTAAAACAGGTCAGCCATGTAGCTTTGCAGTGAGTTTCATCTCCCAAATGATTAAAGGTTGATGACCGGGATACATTGATGGCGATACTAAATAAATGAAGCCTGTGATGGATCAGTTACGCAAGTTGCCACATTTTGATCAATAGTGTCTCAAAAAATAGACCAATTTGACAAAGATGTTGGTATTAACCTAGAGGTCTTTCTGTGGTGTGAGGGTGGGTAAATGTGTGTGTTTGCAGGAATATGCTTTGGGTACATGTGTGTGTGTTGTATGCATGTGTGTGTGAGGTGCACATATGTGCGTGTGCACACACGCATACATATGTGTATCTTGTGCATATGGTGCATTTGCATGTATGAGCCAAATTCTATTCAGGGATACACCGTTAGATTTCAGGGGTTGGTAGTTTTGAAAATGAAATTGTTAAAAAATGATTTAGCCTACTTCACTTTGAAAAAAATGATGAATGTCCTTCTATGCCTGTTGACAAAAATGGAAAAAATTGCTTACAAAAGTGAAAAGAAAAAAGGAGCAAATCCAAGTGCGCGCAAGCCTGTTATTTTCAGAGAATGAAGATGAATCAATTAGTTGGAGTGATAAGGCGACAAAAACAAACTGTTCTAAAAGCCTGACTGACCAATATTTGGTGTGGGGATTTAATAAAATTGCTGCATGCATGTAAAATTAGCTGTTTGTTCTTGTTTTTTTAATTTGCTTTATTCAATATGAAATGTGAGCAAAAGTGAGTGAAAAAAACTACAATTGTTAACATGTTTTGGCGATTTTCAGGGTCATTTGCAAAAAGACCCCACCCCAAAAATTCATAATCACTGACCAACCCCACTTGAAAGGGCTCTTTGCTTGTAGAACATGCTATCTCTTCACCTAAGAGCATTTTATTGTTCGAATTTCGAGGACAGGATCAAGCAAAAACAGAACAGCAATAATTGAAGTTGTCATGTTGTATCAATAGCACTGTTTTTCTTCTAAACTAGATTAGCTTAGATTGACCAGTGCCCATAGTTATTGCATAGTGTAATTGCCTGCTGGGTGCATGCACTGGGTACCACCAGTCTCTTATCCCTCCACCTGGCTGGGATTGCTTAGCCGATGACAAGTATAAAGCTGATACATATATCCTGCTCTCTTTTTTGTTTGCAATGAGTAGCCAATTATTGGGGTTTCATCACAGTACAATATATACCTAGATGATGATGGGTGGGGTTTGTCAAATAGCATAGACTGTAGGAAAAAAACACCAAATCTGGGTTAGGCAGTTTGACATTTAGGCATGCACAACCTGTTATACTTTGTCCGGCCTGAACTAAGGAGTGGTGTCATAGCTTTCATGCAGCAATTGTGTATGCATATCGCGAACACCGACTTTGCACGCTCGCGTTTACAGCTGTGGCTTAATGCGATTCACACGTGTAAGACTGCGTGAAAGCCATGACGTCACTCTTAGTTCAGGCCGAAACGAAGTATGTTATGATTTAGTGGAAAAGGAATTACTTTCAGAGAGCAAGTGGAGGGTTGAGATGGCAGGTTAGTTTCAATATATTGTACCAAGTTCTCAAAAAATTATTTCCTTTAATTACGTTGTTGGGAATTTACCCTAAAAAATGAATTAATGGATGACTCGATATAATTCATAAAGTTTCATCTGTAGTAGATTCAACCCATCGGTCACCTCTAGTACTTTTCAGAAGGTATGGGCAATGAATGAGGGGCATGTGCAATGGGTTGAAATTAAAATGCCCGCTAAAATCTATTGCAACATCGAGTCCGATAGCAGAAAGGAAAAAAAAAAAAACAATTTTACTCCATGAAAGCATTCAAGTCACGTAAGCGCATTACAGGTACAGTAAACTGATCGGATTTTGACTAATCGCATTTGCTTCAGTTGGATTCAATGTAACAGGCGCTCAAAAGCTTAACATTCAAGTTTTGAGCGCCCGTGTTTTGGATAGAAGGAACACAAAAAGGTATTTGCACTCTCTTTGTAAAAATGATGCCAACATGAAAGGCCCGATTATCTTAGCTCGTGTATGAAACAGGTGAATCGGGCTACATATTTTCTTTTACTGTCTTCCTCTCCCAACTATCGACGCTGTCCAAAACTTTTCCTCTGGGGACACGATGGGTTGAATCACTATAGATTTAGAATGGCCTTCACCCCAAAAACACCATCTGTAAGTTTTGCTGCCGATATTTCAACCCACTTTACGATGAGAGCTGAAAACTTATTTTGTAATCCCATAGAGGTCTGGGTAATATTGGTCTACCAAAATGGTGCTCATAATATCAAACCGAACATCCTTAGCCTAGGATTTAACAGGGTACAATGAGTGAATAGTGTTGCTTTTGCATACTAAAATTTTGACCACTTCCGGTAAAATCTGGGGTTCTTGTGGATGAGGCTATTAGCGGTCGGACCATGGCCCTTTAAAGAATATTCAAAATAAGGATTATAATTGGCCCGACCCTACCGTCGATATTTTTCCGAATTATGGCGGCGCCAGACCTCTTGTTCTGGGGGAGCAATAGTGAAATTGGGGGGGGGGGCAAAAGTGAAATTCTTGGGGGGAAAAAGTATGAAATATTTGGAGAATAAACAATTTTGGTCCAATATTGCTGATTTTCCCCAAATTTGGGTGATTTTTGGCCCCCAAATCGCCAAATTTTGCAAAAATCCCTCATTTTCTTTCGGCCGGGGGGGGGGGGAATAGGGGGCAAGAAAAAACAATTTGGGGAAAAAAGCCCCATGCCCCCGTGGCACCGCCACGTTCATAGTCAATTGTAGTAGGTTAACGGTTAACTTTTAATCACGGTCATACAGAAGTCAAAACACAATAATTGCTCAACAAAATTTAGCAAAGTGGGGAGTTTGAACCTGTGACAAGCAAAGATTAAGAAGAACATTCACTTTCTTAACCACTAGACTAGCGAAGGAGTTGTTGGCCGGATGTTGGGATTTTAAATTCAATATAAACCTTCACGGAATAAAGGCAAGACTCATGCATGATATGACTAGATCATGTAACAATAGAATGATCAATATCATGTTATTGAAGTGAACTGTGGCTCTTAAAGATGAGGCTGTAATACATGCAAGTTAACTACGGAAAAGAAATTCAGGACCCTAACCCCAAAACTATCATGGCTGAAAACTATACTGCAGCTACTGCACATACACACTGAGGCAACTTCTATATAGTAAACTACAAGACAGGGCTCAACAACCAGTATTAGGTCCACGACTCTACCGTGCCCCACCACTCTAAAGACTATTGGGGCGTAGACCCCAAATAACAAGCGGCTAACAAATTCCTGTAATCCGTAGTCACACTTCAAAGGGGATAAGGACAAAAACCCGGTGTAAAATTAGTGATAAATTATTAACGATGACATAACCGCCTGTTGCCCCAAATAAAAACTTGCACATTTTCTTAAAAATGAATAAAATGTCACATTAATTTCTCTTTCATAATATCAATGACCAATGGATATGTATAGACTTCAGCAAACCATAACTAAAGATATTACAATGGGCCCGGTATGTGGAGCCATTGTTATAGCCAGGTGTTATCACCTCCACGATTCGGGTTGAGTAACAAAATACCCGTCCTCTTCACAATAACTAACCAGTTACATTATGATATAGATCGTTGACCCTAAGTTTTCTTCTGAAAGCGCGGTAATTGAAGCTAATTGAATACAAATGAAGTTAAAGGCCGACTCAGAGATTTCCCGATGAGGGCGCACTTTTCAAACAAATCGTGTTTTTTGCATATACATAATGCTTGTCCATATACTTGTCACTGTGTGAAATAACTAAGCTCAAATCGAAGTCCTTCATTTAGAAAATCACAACTTTGTCATAAATTTCCGGATCCGGAATTTTTGTTATACACGGTATCCTATGGCACTGTTATACTGTACATACAAGGGGTGATTGATAAGTTCTAAGCCTTAGGTAGAAAGAGATATGCTACAAAGTTCTAATTTACATTGTCTACACTTTCATTCTTCAAATGAAAATTCCATAAGTTTCATGTGTATATCTGTTCTATTTTTTAACTTGCAGGTAATCAAACATTGAGAGTTTTGCCGGACCTATTGAAGCAATTATGCGAGAAAATTAAAAAGTTGAGGAGTTCCTTTTTCATCTTTGGGAAGAGATAGTAGTCAGACGGTGCCAAATCGGGTGAATAGGCTGGATGTTCTACCAGATTGAAGCCACACCGATGGATTGCAGTCATGGCTACAATAGACTTATGGACTGCGACAATGTCATGATGGAAGAGGCACCCCCATTGTCAGCTGTTCTCTCCATCAACTTTATAATTTCTCGCGTAATTGCTTCAATAGGTCCAGCAACAAATTTTCAATGTTGATTACTTGCAAGTTAAAAAATAGAATAGGTATACGCATGAAACTTCTGGCATTTTCATTTGAAGAATGAAAACTGTGAGATGGTGTTGTAAATTAGAACTTTGGTAGCATATTTCTTTCTACCTTAGGCTTAGAACTTATCAATCACCCCTGTAAATGCTTAATGCATGAAAACTACATAATCCGATCCATATCTACTTAGGAATTAAGCATGTAGGTGACTAGCTAGACTAAGATGACTATTTAATTACCTAAACACAAACACTTATATTTCAAAATCTCTGAGTCACATTTTAAGCCAATAAGTTACAAGATTTAATTCTGCACAAAGTTGTTAGTCAAAGCTTGCCCAGCAACATTCTGGCATGATGTTTGGTTGTCTTCTCCTTTTCGAATAAATGATGAAAAAAATGGCACAAGTTAATTGAACACGCATATAGAAGCTCAAGATTTATTTATCGCGAATGAGGATTTTGCGCTTACGTCATTAAAAAAGACTTCATATAAATGAGACGGGTGGTAGCACATGAGTCTTTTCAACCGCTAGGACAATATAACAAATTATGGTCCTTGCACTCCAGATGAAAAGGGGATCTGAAGTGTTTCTACACCGCACACCGAGCCCGGTAATGAAATACTTTTAGCTCCTTGTTATGAAGTCTGGTGTATCATGGTCACTGATATGGGACAAATAAATAAAACTGAAATTTTATTCATTCCAGAAAAATGTGCCATTTTATTTGAGGCAACGAACGGTTAGATGATTTTAAGTATTATTATTGAATAATTGGTTTCCCCCTAGCACCCTCGATGGGGACCCAAAACAAAACAGCATAGAAGGACAGGCCATAGCCTAATGGCTTCAGTAGGATATCCCAGTAGGTAAAAAAAGGTTTAGATCTGTTGTGACACGCAAAGCCTAATTTGATCTACTCCCAGTCACTATGTCATCTGGCTAGTAGACAATCTGAGGATGCTATATACTATTCTTTGTTTTTAGATTTGTTAATCAATTCTGAGGAAAATCATCACACAAATTTGAATCAGGCATCTCAAAACCCTCAAAACCATTTTACACGGTATTCAAAATGGAATTATTTGCAAAAAGATATCTAAAAATAAAAAGTACAGTGAAAAAAATGTTGACCATATGAGAGCGGTGTACCCACAAAGCAACTCAATGGACAAAGCAGACAGTGCTGTTTTTGCCCAAGCGGCCATGGCTTCATGAGAATCAGATCCATTGCTCCCCTCGCAGGTTTTACCATGTATTTTGTGTCCTCCTAAAGCATTACCAAATTTATTTCTTCTTTAGCACGTTGTACACAAATTCTTTGATAGACTGGGTGCCTAAGGGATGGTAATTTTTTGGAAGTGGTTCCAAATATTGGAGTGGTAAAAGTTTTGGTCTTCATGCCCCAAATAATATAACAAATCAAGGGCCCAGGAAATTTAATGGCCTAGGCGATTAAAATTTGTTATTCAACATACCCAAAATTAAAACAATGTAGACGTTTACAAAATCAAGGTATGACAATATGTCATTGTTTGATAATATTTAGTGTAATAGTTTTAGCTACACCATATCTTCCAGACATACTGATTACTTTTTTTCTCTAATTTGAAGCAAATTAACCAAGACTGTTTTAAAACATTTCATGAAAGATTTTCCAATGTTACAGAATAAAATTAAATAGGCCCAAAGTGACAAGTGAAATTTGTTTGATTACAGATGACACTGTCATCCTTAAATGAACAAAAAATGATATGAAATACAAATCTTCATACACTTGGGAGTTTACTCTAACAAATCAACAAAATGTTAACATACGGGAATCAAGTAGACTCAACAAATGGTCTTAAGTTTCACAACTACAAATACCCATGACCATATTTAGAACCAGCATGGAAATGCATATAAATGAGTTAAAACATGTCTAGTGCTAGGCAGTGGTGGTCCCAGACTTTTTTGTTGGAGGGTGGTAAAGTGAATTTTTTTTGGGGGGGGAGTGAAATTGGGGGTAAATAGCCAAAATGTTAAGATATTTAACCAATTTTGGTCAAAAATTGTTGATTTTTGGCTCCAAATTGCAGATTTTTGCCAAAAATCTGTCATTTTTCTTCTAGCCAGGAGGGTAAACTGAGGGTAACAGGGAATTTCCCCCATGGCACTGCCACTGGTGTTAACATTATCATTCCTTTTCATCGTTTTGGACTCCTTTGGATGCCAACATCTCCATTTTTTCAACAATCTACAGCTGTATTAAAATTTCAGTGATTTTGAGTATTGTAGACAAAAAAGGCAAATTTTAAAATATTTTACATGTATAAACGCGAGTGCCTGGGACTGAATTAAAACATATTTAATATTTAATAGGAAGAGCACTCCTTGTAATACCTTTCTGTGGGGGATCTAAATTGTCCGAATGATATTTAACTTTTTATGATAGGTTTTACGCAAAAAAATGCCATTTTTCAGTGGAAAAGCATTACATCCAACACATTATAACCAGTTTTGTACGTTTGTCAATTTTTCAATGGGACAGAATGCCAGAAAATCGGTCCCTAGCATTAGTTCTCCAAAGGAATCATAATGAGGTCAGTGATTCTTGAAATTGCTCTCAAAAATATGTAGATACTCACCCAACATGTTTTATCACAACAGCTAGAAACAGGGTTTCCTAATATTTAACCAAAGAGCCAAAAGTTCTAAAAACAAAGCTCTAGATGCCCAAAATGCACCAGCTTTTTCTTATTTTAGAAATGTTTTTAGTCCAGTTTCAGCTGCCTATGTTTCAGGCATTATCAGAGAGTAAACTGAGTCCATTTTACAATGCACCATTTTGGGGAAATTTAATCTAAATAAGGTCATGTGATCCCACAAAAGTGTTAATTCTTCACACATAAAAACACTGACTTTTACACTCATATTAGTGGTATTGTGGTCCTTAAACTTCTTGAACACTTTTTTTATCCCTAAATGCAGACATTTTGGGATTGGTTCCAAAACTTTGCTCTGAGGCACTATAAAGAGTGTCTAGATTCAGTGACACTGACAGAAAAATACAAAATTCCAACTTTCTTGCAAAGAAGTTCAAAATTGGGACTAGGCCTAAAGAAGTTTAGGTTTTTTTGGCACATGCAAAAAGCAGTGCAGTGAAATTGACAAAAATAATCTCAACCTTTTGTGGAGTAAGTTGGATGACAAGGCAAGGAATCATGTACGCATTTAAGGGCTGTTTCCCGATTTTTGTCTATCGGTTCTCTACTTGATATAAAGAGCCTCTTCCAGATTGCCTGACACTGTACACACGAAAATCAAGTACGTGGGAAACAACTTGCAGTTGATGCTAGACGCGAGATAATGCATAGTGCAACGCCCTCCTATTAACTACGTGCTAATATGATGGTTAATCATTAAGACGGTACTTTTTATTGTTATCTTAAGGAATGGATTTGATTATAGCTGATTTCAGACGGGACAATGAGAAAAGTACCGGCCTTTCAATGATATAAAAATTGATAACAATCCGGGTAAATCGGGGAGCCCCACGACGATCGGAACCAGCAACTTAAGACATTGTGTGGTAAGAGGACAACAACATATGTTTGCATTGGCCTCTAGCAATAGCAATTTAGCAAAACAAAAGGGAAAAATATTCAACAATCTTGAAATTCTTAAGTCCTTGGAACAGTTAATATGGGCCAGCTATTGCAAGGAAAATAAGCTTGAAGCTCATTGTCGTAACTTTCTTCCCACAGGGCCATATGCAAAATTTATGTATGGGGGTGAAGGACTCAAAAAGTGGCTAACCCCCTCTTTAATAAATGGCCCTTTTTGCATTTTGAACATCTTATCACCAAAAATAGACTTAATGTCAATTTCTCTATGACTTAGACTTAGATCTTAGATCAGCAAAAAATGGACTTTTACCCTTTTGTGGAAATAGCAACCCCAACCCCATAGGTACAGCCTGTTTATCCAGCCCCTCCCAAGTCAAGGGGGAAGTAGTATTGCAGTGTGATTGACCAAGTACACCATGTTCAAAAAACACGGAATCGCGGGGTAAAGACAAAATCTACACAGAGTGTTACAAAATTTATGACCAAGATTGGATATTGCTAGCAAATTTGTAATGTGTAGTGTTACAGAGGTGTGGATCAGCACCGCATGTTCAGTCATTGACTGAGCAGGCAATGGCATTTTAGAAGCAATTTTGTTGCCTATTGTTTGTGAGTGCATACATGGCCTTCTGCCCCATACAAGCACTGCAGCACTGTAACGCCAAGGCTTTCCCCTCATGCAGGACCACGCACTTGCCTGCTTATCAACGGAGAGCACAAGAACACATAGTGGATAACAGGAAATTAGTTCTGACCACTAGTATACTTCAGACAATCTATCACATGATTTGCCTGAAGACATTCAAGAGTAGCTCAGCGGCCTTCCACACGTCCCTGCTCCTCATTGCCTTTCCTCTTACGCCACGGCCCCGCCGTTCCCTTCTTTGGTCTTCACCTCTGTCTTCCGTGTCCTCGCTGTTGCGCTCCCTCCCCCCCCGCTGCTGGCCTATCGCGTCCCTTGTTTGCTTGCCCCTGCCTTGTCCCCCTTCCTGCCCCCCATTTTATTAAAGCTGCCATGTACAATTTTGTTGTAAAACCAGGTTGGAAGCCGTTGTTGTCCCCGGCGAACAGGGGGTGGCCCGAGACCACCTCAACTCGGCAATACGACGTGTGGGATTTAGGAGCAAAAGAGAATGGACCGGATCCCGTCCTAATGCCATCCCGCCGTAATTCGGCGTGGCCTCGCCTTTGGCAACCAACCAACCCACCAGGCGGGATGGCCGCCAATAGCGCTCGCTGTGCTCGTGAGCTGCGCGCCGTGGCGTAGATCGTTTTTCTTCTACCATGGTAAACAGCTACCCGCCTCCTCGATTTCCGTAGAACCCAATGGGGATGTAGGTTTAGCCGCCGACGACGCGGCCCTGGGAACAGGGAGTTTACTGGATTACCATGCACAAAAACTAATTAGACTGCGGGTGGTGGCCCCGCCAGATGGACTCTCGTAAGAGTGGGGACAAATTGAAAAACTACAAGGGTACTGTATCTTCAGTGAAAACTAAGCACTTGGATCATAAGGAAACAAACAAGTCCCTCCAAATTTGGACCACAGGGCCCGATGTATCTACACATATCGCTTTGACATCTCCACGTCTTGTGGTGGTGTTGTGGTGTGAGAGAAGAGGTGTGTGTGGGGTCGTTTGGTTTCCACACCTACAACCGAGGACACACACCTGACTTTTCACCGTATAAAATAAACGCGGACTCGTTACAACCGAGGACCTTCTCGTTGTAACGAGTTTTACATATCTAGTAGGCAGTTTTTTTAGCCGGAATTTGCTTTAGACACAGGAAAACTGCATATTATATGGCAGTTTATGCCGTATTTGCTTTATAAACGGAGAACTGCAATAGATATTGCATTTATTCCGTAAAATATTAGATCAGTAATTTGCTTATACCGAATAAACTGCAGAGGATAGGCAGTTTATTTATTCCGTAAATATAGATTAGTAACTTTGTATAATAGGCCTGCGGCACGCAATCAGGGGGCTAAGCGAATCTGAGAGGCCGCGGCGGGCGCCATCTAGTTGGCTAAGGCGATCTTATAGGCCCCTGCGGCGCAAAACAGTTGGCTAAACGTTCTTTATAGGCCTGCGGCGCAAGCTAGTTCCCTAACGCGACGTTATAGGCCGCGGCGCAACCTTGTTAAAACTTGTAACCCCATAATTTCCCTCCTTCTCAGCCCTGCCCTCTTTAAGGGGATCGGTCTGCGACGCAAAACCGATTATATATAAAAAATAGTAGATAGTAAATCAGGTATTGGCATGCGCGCTAGACAAGTTTCTATCAAATAAAAAAAGGCGCCTTACAGCCCACCCCCCCTACCCCCACGGGCGGTTAAACTTATCAATAGCTCGCTTTAGTTTCTGTAGTGTCACTTTTTCAACTTTGAAAAGGTCATACTCCGCGGGCAAAGCATGAATTGATGAATTACCTCAGAAAGATTCAAAAAACTCATAAATATTTATAAAATCTCACAAATATGCATACCATGTATTTTAAATAAAATTATAGGCCTGCTGCGCAAACATTTTGCTAGCGGTCTTTACTAGGCCTGCGGCGCAAACAGTTAGCTAAGCGTTCTTTATATCCTGCGGCGCAAACAGTTTTTTTAGCGAGCGTTCTTTATAGGCCTGCGGCGCAAAACAGTTACTAAGCGTTCTTTATAGGCGCGGCGCAAAACTTGCTAAGCGATCTTTACTCTGCCTGCGGCGCAAAACAGTTACTAAGCTACTTTACTAGGCCGGCGGCGCAACCTTGTTAAAACTTTTACCCCAATAATGCCCGCCTGCTGCAAGCCCTGCCCTCTTAAGGGGCTATCGGTCGGGGGCGACGCAACCCGATGTATATATAAAAAAAATATTAGATTATAAAGATGAGATGAGTAAATTTATTTGCCTGCGGCGCTAGACAGGTATCTAATCAAATAAAAAAGGCCTGACCCTTCCCACCCCCCCATCCGCCACCCGAGTAAACTGATCAAAATCTCTTTCTTTTTGTGCTAATAGTGTCCAAGTTGTCAAGTGAAAGTTCATCCGAGGTTCAAAAGCATGAATATTCATTAAATTTTGAAATTAATATTCATAAACGCTCATAACTATTTCATATAGGAGCACATTTTCTAAGACAACTTTTTTGTTTAATTTGTAGTCCTCTTTTGCGGTCTAATAAGTAAGGGGTGTGTGTGTGTGTGTGGTGAGTGTGTGGTGTGTGTGTATGTGTGTTGGTGTCTTAAAGAAACCTAGTAATTTTTCTCATTTGTTTGGGCTCAAGATGTTTGAATTTGGATGTTGTGAGCAAAACTGCTCCGCATTTATGTCGACAATATTAAGTTACCACGCACTCTATGAGCGTTTGGGGCACCAACTCACCATTTTTAGCTGTCACATGTAATGGTTGAAATATCGGCACAAACTTACATAAGGGTTGGGGTCAAGGCATTTAATCACGCTGAAACTTATATTGTGGAGCATGGACCCTAGGTCAAACATCCTTCCACTGCAGAAAAGATTGAACACTTTGTTGTTTATAAGGACCCGCTAATAATCAAGCTAGGTAGTTGGTACTCTCTATTTTGGTAAACTTTTTCAATAGGGGCTCATTTAAGTTTACACCGTGGTCAACGTTTTAAAATGATCAATACTGTCCAAGTGTTCATAATCGTCCTGCCTAGTCATTAAGGTATCCCAAATGTATATTTTGTACCACATCGTGACCATTGCTTTCTGGTCTTATCATTTGCAAGATATGTTGAGGTACCTGTACTTGTTACGAACATGCAACACATGCAACCAACTTATTTTTGATATTTTTTGGTTTTCTGTTTAGCAAATCAATAATGCCTTTAATGTGTCAAAATAAGGAATAGTTTGTAGCATCTGCAATGCATAACTATCACTTGATGTGACAATTTAGTCACATGGAAACATAATCCAATTGGCATTGACCTTCTTTGACCTTTATCTCGGTAAGTTAACATTTAACATAACCAAAAAACATACTTTTAGGAAGTCCTCTTTCCTCAGGCAATAATTTGAAAGTATTTAAAATATAATCCGAGTAACTTTCAATGTTGACCCCTGTACAAATTGATAATGGCCTTTTTACCATTTTAGTGATTTTTAATCTATAACTCCCAAACCAATGGTCGTAAGTGGTACAAACTAAATTAAAAATTTCAGGGGCAGATCTAGGATTTCTCAATAGAGGGGGTGCCAAATTTTCCGACTTGCTATGCTCGCCAGGTAGACCCATGTTTTTTCAGTCAGTTTGAAATTCTGAAGAGCGGGGGGAGGGGGGAAGCAACATACAGTCATTATTCTACATCTACATGGCGCCCTGTGCATAAAAAAGGCATTTTTATAGATCTACAGTGGGTCATCCCCCTTTAATAAAAAAGGGCAAATTGCTTTATAATATAAGCATATATGCTAAATCTTTTGTGTCTTTGCTGGCTTGATCAGTTTCATAAATCTGTATCCAAATCTTTGAAATCTTATTTTAATATCATCTATTAAGCTATCCTGGCTCTCTAGTGAACACTTGAACCTGCATATAGCAAATAGATGAGTGAAGAGCCACAATGAAACCAAAATACACCGTGACCAAGCAAGCCGTGATCGCCCCCATTTGCTTGAGACAAGGCACCACAGGCAGGCCTACCATACAAGGAAGATCACAATGACCTTTGATAACAATGTGGAAGTAGCATTGGAATGTATATATCAGACAGTGGTCTGAATTTTCTACAACTTGGGTATACTCTACTTACTGTGCTTTATTACCATAACTAGTGGGTGGAGAGATTGATTCCATTGCACCACTTAATGAATTATCCTGGGTTTTTGTAGGAGAACATATTGGAATTGACATCATCCATAGGTTTTCATTGTAAGTTGGGTTTAGAAAGGTTATTTTTTGTTGTATTGCTCTTTTTTATGTCAGTTGGTCTTGAAAACTCCCATACCTTCAGAAACTCAGTGTTATAGTTGAGTGAAAACTATTGCCACTATATCCAAACAGATTACAAAACAAAAACAAACAACTACCTCTTTTTTTTTTTTTTTGAAGACCACATCTTTAAACCTGTACATCCAATTTTCACACTGTATCACAAACTGAAGCCCAACTATATTCTCCATATTTTGAAACCTCATTTGCATAAATAGTCCCAATATTGTTGGCATAGTACATTTTCAATTAAAAAATGCTGGTTAAAAAGTTGCATATAAAACCTTAGAATTTCCATAGTTTACCATTCAAATGGTTGCCATAGCAACAATATTGGGGCTATTCTCGCATTTTGCAGTACAATGCGCCACCAAGGGTTGCTTTGGTGAGGCAATATTTTCCCGATGCATAATGGGAAAAGGTCTGTATGACCGTACAATTAAACGACTGTATGCAATATTAAAGGAAAAGTCTTTGGCTGAGCTGTTTTCAACATAACAAAAGCCATTACCAATGACTTGTGGATACGAGCAAACAAAACATAATAATCTCACTACTTGCATGTTAATGCAATGGTGACTTAGATGTCGATGGCAACCCTTGAGGTCAAAAATTGGATTGCGAAGGGCAACCGCTGGTGGCACACTAAAAAAAAAAAAAAAAAAAACCCAATATTGTTGGCATAGTACATTTTCAATTAAAAAATGCTGGTTAAAAAGTTGCATATAAAACCTTAGAATTTCCATAGTTTACCATTCAAATGGTTGCCATAGCAACAATATTGGGGCTATTCTCGCATTTTGCAGTACAATGCGCCACCAAGGGTTGCTTTGGTGAGGCAATATTTTCCCGATGCATAATGGGAAAAGGTCTGTATGACCGTACAATTAAACGACTGTATGCAATATTAAAGGAAAAGTCTTTGGCTGAGCTGTTTTCAACATAATAATCTCACTACTTGCATGTTAATGCAATGGTGACTTAGATGTCGATGTCAACCCTTGAGGTCAAAAATTGGATTGCGAAGGGCAACCGCTGGTGGCACACTGTACTATGAATTGCTACAAATATACGGTATCAAAATATGCAGAACATAGTTGGACTTCTTTTGGTTATTTCAGGTTGAAAATTTGATGCACAGACTTTTAAACTGTGGTCTTCCAAAAAAGGTCATTTCTTTTTGCAATGTGTTTAGATATTTGCTAAAGTTTAACTCAACTACAGTTTCTGAAGGTATGGGCCATTACATACATACTTACATAAGAGTGAAACCACAAACAAGTAAGGTGAATCCCATTTACAATGTTTTCAGTTGTGGACTTTTCAAACGTGGCTTGTTACTCTTTGTGAAGTTTACTATCTTTATCACTGAGAAAAAGGCAAGTTTTTGTACCGCAGTACACTTTAATCTCCCAGACATTTGCTGATATCCTCTAGTAAGATCTAGAGCTAACTTTTCAATGCCTGAAGTTTGGTTTTCTTTCCGAGTCATGTTCGCAATAACCAGATTTCATGAGCCTCTTACAGCTGCTATAAAGTTTTGAAAAACTAACTGTAAAAATGCCCCAGTTTCTAGAACATTCTCGTCGTATTTACGTAAGAGTGGGAGTTATATCAATGAAATCTGAGGTGTTTGCTGGGATAGCTTTAAGAATAAAAAGACTCTGGCTCCAGAATGACTGTCGCCAGTCGCCAATCGCAAGAAAACTCATAATTGTATTTTTGTCAGACGTTAACACACGTTGCTGGTATAACGGGTTAGTATATCGCGAATGGCCAGAGGCTGTCTGTCTAACGTCTGAAAACATGAATTCATGATCTGAAAACATACAGGTTAGATGCAGAACATTGACATTGAAAACTGTGCTAGGCAACTGGCCAAAAACAGGTTGAAGTTCAGTGTGCTGGCACAGCAAGCCTTCAGGGGTGTCTAAACACCGAGCTCCGCAGACACTAACTCTGCAATTTAACGCCACAATGTACCATCTTGTCTGCCCATGCAGGAGCAAACAGGAAAAGTAGGACGGCTACTTGAACATTTGAAACCGCAATTTCTATGATTCTCCATATTCTGTCAGGCAGCAATCATAATGGAGATGAAATCAGAGAGTCGTGTTAATAAAAGACGCACTCTACGAATTGGATGCTATTTATTGTAGATATGTCTGGCCTGTGGCTAACCGCAAGCATGTCTACATTGCCATTTTCAAGGCCAATAGCCAACAGGTCGAGGTTATTCTGGCCAGTGGTGGGCAGTCCAGATTTCTTCAACCTTTTGCACGCTTTCAATCAAATGATAAGTGATTATTCTGTACTGAGTGCTCCCACCCTTACATTTTATTAGCGTTTTTAAATTTTCTTAAAGATTGGCAGCTGATAATCTTATCCTTCTGGTCATTAAGATTTCAAAATTCACAATATCATTTGCAATTAACATGAAAAATGCATTCAAATCAGTAGCCTAGTCTTTGGCACATGTGATAGATAAGCACCCGACCCGCATGCCAAAGGTGGCGAGTTCGAACCCTGCTGGGGCCATAGCGTTTCACCCTTGAGTAAAATGCTTTAGCTCAATTACTCCTCTCCACCAGTTGGTATAAATGGGAACCGGCCAGTTCAATGTGGGAAGGTAACAGATTTGCTGTAGAGGACCCCGGCATAGTGAATCCCCTACAGCAAAAACATATCGGTGGAGTCTCAACTATGAGCCTAACTAGCCAGCAAAGTTATCAATTCCCATGGTCAGTTCAGTAGCTTCCACTAACCAGTGCGTTTAGACATAACCCCTGGTTTTTGGGTATGATGTATAATACCCACATCACACAAGGTCAGCGGGTGCCAGGTCCATCCCCTTTACCTTTTTATTCTAAGGGCAGCATTTAAGATGGTTTCCCAATGTGTCATTTAGAAGCCATCTTAAAAGCCACCCCCGACTTTTATTGTTAAGTGTTAGAACTTCCTTACCATCTCGAATGTGGAACGGAGGTTAAAATGTAATTATGAAAAGTTATAATTAACCCATTAGTGTTATTTTAGGCCACCAAGTTTGTCTAAGAAGACCCGCGCGCATTATGTTTTTAAAATTGCTTTTTGACCCCCATATTTTTTTTTTTAGGTTTTACTCTTGTTAATTTTTTTTGGTTAAAAAAATTTCAGAAAAAAATGAAAATTTGGTTGAAAAAAAATTGAAAAAGTTGGGCAAAACTGCATTATATTAAAAAAAAGAAAGAAATAAAAAAACCTCATTTCGCATTACGCATTGTTCTAAAAAACAGTGGCATTCGATTTTTCACAGTCTTCTGAGACAAACTTTTTTTTTATGGCATTACAGAACAAAAGACCTATTTGATTTATGGTTCTTTCAGATCTAGCAAAAACCATTACTCCTTAGAGATTGTTTGCATAAAGGGCAACTGGTGAAAAAAAGTTCTTATTATTAACCCAAAAAATATTGGTTTTATTTGGAGCAAAAAAGTGCTTCGATTTATCAGCTGCTTTCATTTTAGTAGGATTGCACATGTGTCTGATACGCTCCTCTTTGAGGTGAGCAGTATTTAACATGCTTTCATTCCCAAAATATGGCCGCAAAATACTTGTGAAAAATACAAGATGGTTTGGATCTTGATTGGGAATAATGAAGTTGAAATAATGGCATTTATCTTTTGGTCAATGTCATCTGAAATTACTAATAATAAAATGCAAACAGAGTGAGTTTGTATTTCTGATTAGCAGCATCCGATCAAACATTAGAATGTGTCCAGGGTGCAAAATCAGGTGGAGGAATAGTTCATAGATCACTGATAAGAGTTTTTGGAAGAATGGTCGGACAGAGGTTTCAAATCCTCTCATACCGGTGCTTGCTATTCATGTATTATGTCGTGGCTTTTTATTCCGTTTAATGTGTTTATTAAGTATTACCAAAAAAAAAGCGATGTTCTGCCAGCTCGAATTGCATGGCGTGTGTATGTGGGCGCTCGTCTGTAAATCCGAAATCGTGGGTTCCGATCCCACTTCAGGCGTAAAATTTTACTTCATTGTGGTGAGGCCATTTGCAACTGTTGTTTGTGTGTTGTGGATGTATGGTGTATGTGTCACTATTAAAATGGTAAGTTTTTTTAAAATTGATCTCAATTGAAAGTTAAAGTTCACTTGCCAACCAGAACTTGTGTCATAGATGAACCATGGGATCCCTATTTGTGATGAGGTCAAAGGTCAGGTGCCGAAGGTCCAAAGGTCATTGGAGTGGCCCACGCTTATATTCTTGAACCTTTTTATATTGTCTTACAATGGTTCTAAAAAATAAACTAATATCAATGATTATAACACCTTACTGACACAATTATCAGTTTTTCCTCTTTTTCTAAAAAGTGCAAAATGGAGTAAGGCCCTTTTGCAATCAGCTCTCATATAGAATGTGGTCTAGGTATAAAAAAGGTGGATGCAAGTTCACTTCAAACCAGTAGCGTAAAACAGGCGGGGGGGGGGGGGGGGCAGGGGGGCACATTGCCCCCCTCAAGGAACCACTCTTACGGGAAAATCAAACGACTACCGGGAAACCGAAAAGGAAGAAGAAAGGCAGGAAAGAAAGAAAGGAAAAGAGGAAGAGGGGAAAGGGGGAGACGGGAAGGGAAGAAGGGAAAGGGGAAGAAGGGAAAAAGAGAAAGAAGGGAAACGGGAAAAGAAGAGCAAGAAAAGGAAGAAGGAAAGAAGGAAAGGGAAAGAAGGGAAAAGGAAAGAAGGAAAAAAGGGAAAGAAAGAAAGGAAAAGGGGAAAGGGGGAGAGGGAAGGGGAGAAGGAAAATGGAAGAAGGGAAAGGGGAAGAAGGAAGGGTAATGAAGAGGAGAAAGACGGGGAATGAAGGGTTGATCAAAAGCCCTAATGGGCAGAATGGGACTCACCGAAATTTAAAAAAAAATAAATAAAAAAACAACAAAATAAAACCAATCAGTCGAAGAGTATCTCATTGTACCGCGATAAGTCTGCGTTTTGCGGTGAATATGAATCTGATATGACCGATATAGCCTTTCCCAACACCAATTAAGTTCTGAGAAAACATGTTATAACTAGCACCATAATCTAGAACGAGAGTTCGTCTTCACTAGATTTCTTCCTGCCAAAGCAAAATAATCAAGGTCTGTAGATCACACTCAGTCATAAATGGGGCACAAGTGGCAGTAGAAGGCAGAGGCTTGTGCTTTTATTGCAAGAGGATAATGAGAAGGGATAGACTAAAACACCCATATGCATGGTGCATGGTTCAAACTTTAAGTATGAGGAATTCAGTACAGGATGGTAATCTTGACAAATTCACAGCAATGACAGCATCAGCCATCAATGGAAAATGTGCAGGGTGGGGCTGATCTTCCACGTCCTCTTCATTGATAGGAGATAATGAAAAACAAGGCTGAAAATCTAACAAGAACGTCTCTTACTGGGAAATCTCGCGCCTTCTAGTTCTGATTTTTGAAGGTAAAGCTACAGCTTCAGTCATTTTTCTGTAAAAAACCTGAGGAAGATCTATTGGAACGTGACAAAAGAGTCTTTTGATGAACAATGGTGAATTGATACACTTCAACGGAGGAGACTCCGATCCCGATTAATTATATAACGTTTTCATCGTGATAGATTGGCCTCTGAACCTCAAAACCCTATTAGAAAGTTCTCGGGTATATTTCCATCCCCTTTTGATTGAGAAAGTTGAAACGTATTTTTTAAGCCCATGATAGTATAAAATAATATTATGGTCCAAAATGGGCAAATTGTTGCTTAAACATCCTAAACAAACATTTTTGCACTAAGATTTCCAAGGATAAACGACTCCTAAAACGAGAAAAAATAGTAACTTTCTTCGACACAAATATGGCCAACTGGCGTAAAATCTGGTTTGTGGTTTGACGACGTGTTAGAGCTATCGTTGCCATGGACTTGTTTGTTTTGGTGTGCCGTTCCCAGAGGTAAGAGAGTTAAAAGACAAGGTTTGAGATGTAAAGTTTAAGCCTTCAGACGTTTATCGTATTTAAAAATAAGCGTTTTTTATTTTTGACTCCTTTAATTTTGTGAAGGGGCAATGCGGGGACGCCGAGGAGTACAGTGGGAAAGTTGATATGGAAGCAGACACACCAAGCCATGGAAACGGATGTTTTGTTGTGTAGCGATATCACCACCGAAGCGAAATTGACCCAAAGAAACGGATAGAAGAAGATTCCCAGCGGAAGAAAAACGACAACACCACAATTATCGAGCCTTCTTGTAACTCGTTTGTTCATTTCCCAATAGATCTGCTCTGTTCCTCACTAAAGCCATGACACCAGAACTGGTCAGGGGCAATCTTAAAAATAGGGCAATGTCAAACACGGGATTGCATGGACATTACCAATTCCCTCAAAAGAGATAGAGGAAGCGGAGCCTTTCAGTCGGCTTGGTATTATAGAGATATGAAAAAGTTTGAAATTCTTACAGAAAATTGGCTCTATATTCATCAGAAGAAAGGAACTGTATTACGGTTTTCCATGTGGCTATTGCCAATAAATCACATCAGCACTTTGGATCCAGCATTTGCCAGATCCAAAACACGGGATTCTCCAAAATGGAGGAGGAAACGCAACTGAAAAATTTAGAGCTCATGAACAATCATTTACATCTCTGGACGCTGGAGACAATGGTTTCTACCAGAACCGCCTAACCTCGGCATGGACTGTAAACCATGGAAGAAATACGGGAATATGGAAAGCAAGTTGAACCACAACAGAAAGGGCCTAACATCATGCTTGATGTTACTTCATCGTGGAAACCGAGAAGAAACAAGGTTCTCTGCATGGGCAGAACAGAAACTTGACACGGACAATGAGCAATTTCCTAGGTTATCAGAACTGTTATCAAAATATGACGGAAAGTCTTAAAAAAAGCCAAAAAAACACACTGGCTACCCTGATCAGAACAAGTTGTATATGAGCCCGAAGATCCAGAATGAGTTCATTAAGGCGTGGCTGAGGAGGTTGAAAGTACCATACTAACAGAAATGAAAACAAGAGCATCAAGGATGCTGTGACTTACTCCGTGGATGGTGTTGAGTGTTGGCAATGAGATTTGAGATGAAACCAATTATAGGTACAAGGCAATGAATGGCATGGCAGCTAAGTGATAATTCCCATATCCTAACGTCCCTTAACTGTTAACTTAAACGTTTTAACAGTTAATTGACACTAGATCTAACAAGAAAAATAATACAACCTCCTTTTTTGCAGCGTGCCCGGTATGGAGTGCTTCGAAATGATGTTAGGGAATAGGCGATAGCCAGTGGGAAATTTGTGTATGTATTGTTAAGGCCAAAACCAAAAAAACAGTTTGTTCCAGTAGCGGAGTCCAAAACCTAATGTAAAATGCATTTTATTTGTAATTTAAAAACTACATCCTCTATTGACCTGATATATGGTCAGAATGGTCCGAGTTAAACCCTGGTCTATGTTATGAAGCTAAATTGCATTTGTATAGACAGCTGCCATTTTAATTCCCCGTGCTATAAGAAGGGTCACGTTTTCATACTCCTTATTTATCCACACAACATATTGGACATAGCCCCCCAAAAAGTATCTGGAATGTGGTTGAAACAGAGAGAACTTTGAAAGAGCTTTAATGTTATACCTATACCAGCTTTGCACTATTTTAGAAGTTTTGTTGCCGCATAAAAAACTAGGAAAATTGCGCTGGGTTCACGCTTTCAAGCTCATATATTAACAGAATTTTAGCGTGGGACGCTCCAGGACCTTTGACCTTGGCACATGACTTTGACCTCAGCAACATATGAGGGATCCCATGGTGCAACAATGCCAAAAGTTGGGTCCAATTGAACTTAACTTTTCAATGTAGGTCATTGTACATTTTTTCAACTTGACCTAACATGACATTTGAACTTGGGTAAATGACCTTGACCCGCATTCAACATGAGGGATCCATGGTGGCATCTATGGACGGAAGTCTGGTTTCAATGGAACTTCAACTTTTCAATTGAGGTCAATTTTAAAAAAAAAAACAATTAGTGACACACACACACACATACACACGCACAACGGATTGCTAAGTAGTCCTGCCAGCTGGAGCTGGCAGCCCACAAAACAACATTGCATTACTAGCTAAATATGATAATCAGCTAAATATGACTGAAGTACTTTTTGCACACTTCTTAGTTGGTGATAGTGTGAAATTGCTATGATATTGTCCTGATATGCTATAATCCCTGATATACCACAACCCTGTTTTTCCTTAACTTTGACCTACCCGAAAACCCCCCCCGGATTTCCCCATGTCCTGTCGCTACCAACTCTAACCACTCCATCAACCACGACTCCCCACCAACATCAACCATTGAGGCCTACTTTCCCACCTGCCAACCACAGATTCATGAAAAAGTATTATTCACTGAGCCTGGCAAAAGGAAGTAAAAATTTTGTCTGCACTGCTCTCCTCTCCTGCAACTTTTGCCCTTGTTATTTTCAATTTTGGCTTTCTTATGGGGGGGGGGGGGTCAGACACATCTGGCCGTTTGGGCATTGGGGATTTCCAAATGGTCATTTAGGGAATTCTTTACATGGTATTTATCTATGGCAGCCTCGGTCTCAGCGACATTGCAAATCACTTTAACTCTTTCTTTTTCAAATACATTTAGTATATCATGATATTTAAGGAAAAAATATGATTTCAAAATCCTTGGGGTTAGTGGATTAATCCCGCTGCAAAATAGTGTAATTTCCAATACCAGTCCATTTAGATTCATCATATTCATGACCAGCCTAGCCTTAAGTCAAGTATGAGTGTGAGCGTTTTGATATGCATAAGAGCGGCCCTCCTACCATTAAGTCTTGAATAAGACAAGCACTCAGGTTACACCGGCTGTTGATGCATTCTGGTGATGTGAGGTGGTATGTCCCACCCCAGCATCTAATAAAACCTGCTACATGTATTGTTTTGCTATCATACCCACTATCTTAAAATACCAATGTATTGTGATTGGTGAAACATTTTTTAATATTATGCAGGTACTACATTTTTTCATTAACATTAATTTCTAATTCACACACTCTCTCGCTCTCCACACACCACAAACGGTATATTGTGTGGACTTTGTGCTTGTGGGTCCTTTTATATGGCTCTTGTGTGTTCTTTGTGTGTCTTGTCGTGACTTGTAGTACTTAGCGTGACATTTTTGTTTTTTGTGTTCTGTGGACATGTTGGACACTACATGGACATGTATGACCTGTGTGTGTGGTTGTAGTTAGGGGCCTTAATTCTTATTGTGACTTTTTGCCAAATTTCATCAGTAGGGGGGGGGGTCGTGGTGGTCGGGGTACATCATTTTATGCTGAACAAAAAATGCATTTCTTATGTGGGCTGTTCACGAGTCACATAAGGGGAAAAAAAAAAAAAAAAAAAAGCCACACAAAGGGAAAAAAAAAAGGGCCTTTTGTACAGAAAAAAAAGACACACAAGGGTAATCTCTGTCAACACACCACCACACGCCAGACGCATGCACGCACACACACCACACCACATGATGCACACATACAATACAGGAAACAGTCCATAAAAATGACAGTGGCATTCAAAGCGAAAATTTAATCATTTTTAGTGTCATACAAAGAAAGGTCAGGGGAAATGTCTAACATGCTCTATGTGTGACCAAAAATTCCTCTTATGTTATTGCAATGTTCATTGCACGACCTAGTATAAAACAACTAGGGCTAATACTCAATTGCTATTATGACAGAACTGAGGAGTGGTAGGTCTGACCTTGGCCATAGACCTCTATTCTGCCCTGGTTTCTGGTAAAAAATAAGCCTGGTGTACGTCATTCACACTGACAATTACTGACCTGATGGCCTGGACTTGCCAAAAATGGTTCCCTGTTTCTTAGATAGAAGACCCTACTAACAATGCCGGCAAAGGGGTGCAGACCACTACAGTGGACCAAGAGTATTGACTATTATGATTTTTTTGTCTAACAAAATATTGTGTTACAAACAAGCTAAGTTGAGTACCCTCACCAGTCTCAAGGAGGGTGAGTTACACTCACCAGTCTTATATAGACTTACTTCTTACTTACTTCGGAAGTCAAAACCACTTTTATTACAGACTAAATGCTTGACACAAGGGGCAGTGGTAAGAACGATTTATATTTTCTTCACCACGATCAGTTGTTGGTTTTTGGTGTGTGCTATATCGGCAAGCTTTCGGCATTCAAAACGATTTTTGCATGTTTACAGACCTAAAGGCGAAGCGACTCGGCTCTTTGTTCACAGAACTAAACTTGCTTTGCAAAACGTGGGTTTAGATATTAAATGGATCCGATCCCATCTTACGATGGTGTCATAATGCTGGTTCATTTGACTGGGGTCTTCATCGCGGAGTGAAAGAATAAACCACATTCCCCCTTTTGCTGTCTACGTACAATTGCTGCACGCACAATTTAAACTTTTGTAAGGCACATTCCTGTGAGGATTGTGTAGAAGCTGTGACATTTTTTGACAGTGCAAAAGCTGTAACATTCATTACCTCAAGCCACCCGCGCCTTGTCCTATTGAAGAAGCGCAATCAGATCTTCATATGGAGAACAGCGGTTTTGCACAGGGCCCGATTGAAACATGGTGGTATTGCAAGTACAACGCTGTCAAGGCTGTAAAAAAAAATACCATCTCTCTTATGTCCCTGGAAAAGATTGTGTGTGCAGAAAGAAAAGAAGCCAGAAAGTGTGGGAGAAGCTCAAGGTCTCTTAGATGGCATCGGCAAACTTGACTTTTCACGTTATGCTGGAAATTTGACAGTAATACTAGCCTATTTTGAATTGTATCGGAGTACTTGCAAAAAAAGACAATGGATGTATTTCATCAAATCAGCTGCATCACTGATAAGGTCAGCAATTGAAACGATATCGAAAAGACGAACTCTAGAACATTTTAAAGAATGCCTTCATTCCGCAGTTGCCACTGCGATTGAAGAGGACATCGATCCTACATTTGCTTGCAAAAGACTTCGCAGCATAAGCAAATGCCGTGGGAACATCAAGGAGGGACCAACCCCACACAGATCCTGAAGAACGTTTCAAAACTGGACTTTTCCTTTAATTATCATGATCGAATCAATCAAGAATGAACCCAGATTTTGCTGATTTTTGCAAAACAGTAAAGGATTTTGGATGTTTAATGCCTACATATTTAGGAAGAAGGCATGCTTTTGTAATTCCTTGCCAATCGTAGATAATGAGTGGACGTACATTAGCCAAGCGGAATCTTAATGACCAGTTTTGTAAACTGTACGAGGATTTGAAACCAGAGGAAGGCACCATCAAAACTCTCCAACACAGCTGAATTGGTTCTGTGAGCACGACCTATAAAACTGTATCCGTCAACCTGGCATTCTTTGCGAGTTTTTGGTACCATAGCAGTTTCTTCTCTAGTACCGGAAAGAACTTTCACAGCAAATTAAGATTTTTGCGGGCAAAACCATGGGCGAGGAAAGGTTGTCGGATTTAACACTGCACTCCGCTCCGTAGAAAGGGAGATTACAGAGATGAATGAAATTTGACAACGTAATGAGAGTTTAGACTGAATGACAACCAGTGGAACAAGGCGGTTCTCGAACCACTAAGGTCCCCCGCCCAGTGCAGTAGCTTAAGAACAAAAACAACCATTTTAAGATCTCAGGAAGATTGTGAATGGAGATAGTAGTTCTTGAGACCCACTGATAGGCTCTGCATGGACATGGACCTTCGAAATTTTTGTCACTGAACTGTTGACCACAGAACCCAAGTGTCATCCTAACCACAGGATTAGTGATTGGACCTTGAATTAACCACCACATAGACCTTCAAAACTTTTGGCATTGAATGTTGACGTCACATTCACTAAGTTTTCTATGAGCATACAACCATGTGCAAAATTTGACTTGAATGACCTGACAGGACCACCAAATTTTTTGCACTGAATGTTGACCATAACCCACCAATTTTTTCATCCTCCTACACATGTTAAGTGATTTGACCTTGGATACCTTGAAATGACCTTCCAAATTTTTACATCCAACACACACTGAATTATTGACCACAATCCACCACGTTTTTTCACCTCCTACCACATGATTAGAGATTTTGAGACCTTAAATGACCCTGCATGACCCTTTAACAAATTGACCATCAACTTTTTTTTTTTGGCACTGAATGTTGACCCTGCCCCCCAAGTTTCATCCACCTCCTACCACAATTTAGTGATTTAGACCTGGGATGACCCCTCATGTGACCTTTGACAATAGACCTTCAAAAGTTTTGGCACTGAATTTGACCACACCCACACATTTTCAATTTCATTTCACCCTCCTACCACATGTTAAGTGATTTGACCTTGGATACCTTGCATGACCTTGAAATGAGACCTTCAAATTTTTTGGCACTGAATGTTGACACACCCACCAAGTTTCATCATCCTATCCGAACCACAACGATAAGGTTTATACAATTTAACTCCATTTTGCCTATTTTTTGAGACCCCCATTTGACCTGTGACCAATGCCACATGACCTTCCTCCTCTCCGAACTCATTCCGCACTAATTGAGTGACTTATGGTGCGAAAGAGGACACCCATACTTTGCTCCAATCAAAAGATATCGGTTGACAACGTTTAAATTATAGCATTTTAGCCCGATTTTGCCCTTATTTGCAGACCCTTTTTTGACCACATTTGACCTTAATAACCCATGTAACATGGACCCACTTGTATCCCCACACCCCCCGCCTACTTTAGATACATCTATGTTGCAAAGATGGACTTCCACACGTGCTTAGTTCCAAAGATATCGCTGGGACGCGCACACACACACACGGACGCTACCAATTTCTATAGTCCCCCTTCTTCTCCAACAAAAGTTGGCGTGGGACCAAAAAGAAACATGGCATTGTGAATTATGCCATATAACCAAATGTTACATAATACATTTTGGCAGGTTAATGGAATTATACCTGTATATTAGATTTACCCAAAAAAATGTGTTAACTAATAACTACCTGGACTTTGATCAACGCCCACTACAAAATATTTTGTTTATTGAGATTTTGATTTTGCCCTTCTGGTCTAGAAGTGGTGATGGGTCTGCGCAGGGATAAATAAGACTGCCGCTGTGTTTTATCTATTTTGATAAACTGTTAAATTACACCTAACTACTTTCACTGTAGATGACTAGCGATATGAAATGTATGCATATAAGAGAGTGCCTATATTCACGTGGTAAAGTTTTCCGACAGAGACAAAGTCAAACAAGAAAAAGAACTTCATCATAGTAAAAAGTTGTATATCATTTAATATTTAAAGCAATAATGGCACTTTTTTTGAAGAGCGCCCCCAATTTTCAAAAGTTGATATTTTGGCACAGTTACGTGGGTTAATTGTCTATGAAACTATACTGCGAACGAGAATGCTAAGAAAGGCGTATTTAATCATAAAATACGATTGTGTAATTAGAATTGGGGATCCCAGTTTGGACTTACGGGCAAGCTGAAATGCTACTTTATGTCCGGCCAATGATGAAATATAGTGGGCCACCGTCGAAAATAACCTCTAAACTTGACTTGCCTGACCCAATAAAACAACCATGGATGAGCGTAGACACGTACATGAGGCTATTTCATCACATTGGACGGCCGTTCCTCCAGCGCCGTTGAATTATTTTCCGGGATCCCCGATAATAATTATTCTAATTACAAAATTCCCTTCGTTTGTGACCCACAGACAATTTTCGAGCTTTAACCATTCACAGGTATAGTTTACTAGCCATTACCAATGCAACCTGGTAAAAATCTCAATTTTTTTTAAAAATTGGGGGCGCTCTCAAAACTGTGCTAAATTGCTTTCGGTCTTTTTTTCAACAGTACTAAGATTCCCCTTTGCTTATAGGTAAAGGTAAAGTGTCATGCGCGGAGTCCCCAGTTCACGTTCCTTAATGGCGTGCGGACCAGACGTGTTATTTTTTTCGTGTGCGGGTTTTGTGTGTGTATTGAGGTAGGTAAAGTGCCCGACTTATAAACATGAAAGCGAGCACACCGGGCTTAAATAATTGCTTATAAACAGGCAAAATGATATGCGTTTGCCCCCCCCCGAGCACCGACCATTGTTTAAGCCCCTGCTTCAAACATTTTATAATCCAAAAATTACACTCTCTAGGGTGTTTAAAAGGTTCTCATTTAACTAAAAATTAGCTTAGTTTGCGGGGACAAAGAGTTCTATTTTTTGTGGTATCTTTAAAATAGCACCTCCTATATGCATCTGAAACCTTTATTCTTTGAAATGCACGCTTTATTAAAATGGTTGTTAGAACTCTTAGACCAATGTCAAGTAGTGGATCTGATTCACTAAGATATCGCCTAACTTGGAGAATTAATGAAGTTCAGTATTTAAATTTTAACATTTTCTCTTGGTTAACTACCATATGAAAAGACTAACATTACAGGGCGTCTCAAACCACAAGTCTCGACTGCTTTAGGATAGCTGTATAAGACAAGGCGAGACCAAGATTGCAATTGTATAAATACAGGGTTTTCCCAAAAAAGTGTGTTTTTGGCAAGAAGATACAGTGGAGGATTGAGATATCCCCCTCCCCAACACCCACCCCTCCCCAACAACCCCGAAAAACCCCAACACATGTAATACCAAACAAGAAGTAAAAAAAAAAACCACCGACACACAAAAAACAACAATATAAACACAAGCACTCAACAACACACGAAAACAAACCAACAAAACACAATCAACAAACACAAAAGACCCATAGCCTCCGAACAACACCAAACCAAAACCCATAACTTACTTCGACACCAACCCAAAAAAAGAATAAACACACACACCAAATTCCACAAAAAAAACACCCAAACCATCTCTACATAACCCCTCCCCAACACCTTGCACAAACCACCCATCACCCTCACCAAACACCCGCAACACCCTCCTATACCTCTCACCTCTAAACACAACACCCCGCAACACCCCACACCCCCCCCCCTCACCCAACACCCAGCAACAACCCCACCATTCCCCAACACCCCGCCCAGCCCCAAAAACCCCGCACCCCCGCAAACACCCCACCCCCCAACACCCAGAAACACCCACCTCCTCCCAAATTACCCCGCAACAACCACAACCCCTACACCCCAACAACCCCGCAACACACTCCTACCCCCCAACACCCCGCAAACACCCCTACCCCCTCCCCAACAACTGCCAAACCCCCCACCCACACCCATCCCCCTCCCCAACCCCCCCCACCACACCCCCCATCCCCTCCCCAACATAATCCCTGCGAACACCCAATCCCTCTCCCCAACACCCCAAAAACACCCCACCAATCCAAAAACTCCGCAACACCCACCGCTCCCCAACACCCCGCAACAACCGAACCACCACCACCCAATCCCCAAACACCCTCCCCTCCAAACACACCACCCCTCCCCAAACCATTCCCCTCCCAACACCCAATCCCCCTCCCCAACAACCCATCCTCCCTCCCAAACACCCCATCACCTCCCCACACCACCCCCCTCCCCAACAACCCGCAGCACCCCACCTCCTCCAACAACCGCCAGCACCCCCACCCCCTCGCAACACCCTGCAGCAGCACCCACCCCCTACCCCAACACCCCATCCCCTCCCCCAACACCCGCAACACCCCAGCCAACTCCCCAACACCCTGCAACCACCACCCCACAACCCACGCACCCCCCACCCCCACAACCCCCGCAACCCCAACCCCATCCCCAACACCCTGCAACACCACACCCTCCCCAACACCCATCTCATTCCCCAACCCCTACTCCCTCCTCAAACACCCCACCTGCCCATTTTCATATCCAATGTAATGTTTCAGCGATAGAGAGCAATTTAATTAGATCAATTGCATTCACAAAATGCCCTTTAATTGGCCCCAACATTGCCTTGACCGAATATGATCAACCACAAAGATGTATGGCAGACTAGTCTTTCATGTAGCAAAGGAATTTTGCCTACGAGTGTTACCGTTTCAGTTGATACAGCCTTATGCATATTAATTAGCTCATCTGTATACTAAGCCGCAAATATCACATACTTCAAATAGCAAAAAAGTATGCGCCACCGATACAGGGGGGCTCTTGCATGCAGTGAAGGAATTTTGTGTTAATCCGATGTCAGTTTATAAAAAATATAGCATTATGCAGATTTTATGCATATTAAATTAGCTCATTTGCATACCTGAATTATCCCAAAATATATAAGGTCGAGAAACTCTTAAACCCGCTTCCTTACACCAAGTTATCATTATTATGGCCTTACGGAACTTAGATAACTTGTACACAACGCTTTTTTCCTTAAACTATGCAATTAGACACTTAATTAGCATATTTTACACCCAAAATGCACTTTGACCCATTATGATTCATACAAAAGTGCATGGCCTAGTAGTCTTCATGCAGCGATGGCATTGTGCCTATCCGATGTACGGTTTCAAAGATACAGTAATACGCATATTTAATTAGCTCATGTGCATACCTAAGCCGCATTATATCACGCACTTTCAAATTGCAAAAAAAAAAAGATGCGCGCCACGATAGCTTTCATTGCAGTGAAGGAATTTTCTGTTATATGATGTACAGTTTCAAAAGTTTATAGCAATACGTGGATTTTGCATATAATTAGCTCATTGATACTTAATTTGCCCGAAAAAAACCCCCCGAAATCTAAACAGTTCGAGAACTCTCCAAGCCCGCTCCCTTCACAAGTTACATTCTCATGTACGCTTACGACTCCAGAAAACTTGTACACAAGCCTTACAGGGAAAATTTTGGAAATTTATTGCAAATTAGATACTTATTAGCATATTTTACGCCCCAAAATCTAATCAGTTCGAGAACTCCATGGACCCGCTTCTCTCCACAAAGTTACATCATCATAGCCCTTCCGGAAGCCAGAAAATCGTACACAAGCATGTGAACACGGACGGCGGGAGACAGACGACAACATGACAGACAGACAGACAGACAGTTTACCGGACAGACAGAAAGACGAAAAGTGATAAGACGTCGCTGCCCGGAACAAAGTTCAGGCGAGACAAAAATGTTACAATGTTTAATAGTTTTTGTTCAAATCAGCATTATTTGGGACACAAAAAAAGGTTGGTATTTTGGTTGCTATCTTAGAGATAGCAAAATAAGTCGCCATAAAGTTTCTCTTTTGAAATGAGCAAAAAACCTGTCTTCACAATGCGTGTAGCTCAGCATCCCACATCCCTGGTGTGTGGGACAATCCAAACCACAATGGCTGGCGGTCCAGGGGCTGCTAAGTGATCCCGGCGGGACTTGGGGTCAGAAAAACCCCAGGGAGGGTGGAGGACGAAGCCCGGAAAAAATATGCATTTTTTTTCCAATTTGAGCCTTGTTTCACTGCATTCTCCATGTTTCTCTTTCTCCTGTTTTTTTCATTTCTTTAGACCCCGGTGGGCTCCCTCCACACCACCTTGGCTACACACGCGGTTTGTTAACTGAATTGTGTTCAACTTTTTTAATAAATCACAAGATGGTGAATATATGATCCACTAAGATATGACCAAACTTGTGAATAATGACATTCAGATACGGCCCAAAATTAATTTTGGGGCAAAATGAGCAACTGTGCAAACCCAATACGCAAGGAAAGCAAGGGGATTACATTTTCATGCCTTGACATTTGAGAGCTACCAATAACAGTAATAATATTCAGCAATCCTGACATTGGAATCAGCATGGCTGTTATATTGTAATGATCTTGAATTAGGTCAAAGGTAACTGTTTCATTGCTATCTTACAGTAGGGACAGCACAGGTGTATTTATTTTTTGCCGATACAAGCTTTATCAATTCAACAGAGTTAGTACCAAAAGTTCATAGACACACATCAATATAATGTGATATTTTTGTATATCTATTTGCTCTAGAAAGTTTTAGATTTTTTTTCATGTTGTTTGTGTGGCCTACTTTGATTTTTTACCTTGGTGATGCCAAGGTTTGTATTCCAGCCGTTATTTTGTTTCTTTCCAATGCACTCTAAATGCTTACTAGTGCCAAACACTTGGTCCGATTGCAGCAAAAATCAGTCAAAAACAAAAACTAACTCACCCAAGGTTCTATGGGGTTACACAAATGGGTCAAAAGGCACATGGGGACGATTGGGAGAACCTTAAATTCCTTCGTCTGCCACAGAATAGTGCTATGATCACCAGAAGTTGTCAGAAGACCCACTGGACCCAAGGCCCATATAGGGGTATTTACACACCATTGAGGTCAAAGGTCATGTGAGCAGATTAAAGTGGCATTCTGTATAAATTATGCCAACTTAGACTTTCAAGAAATTAAAGCAATAATAGTCCATTTTTCTGGAAGAGCACCCCCAATTTTCCAAATATTTTGGATTCTTGTACTCAGCTGCATGGTAACTTATAGTGGGATATTTTATTGAAAGTTTTGGGGGGGCGTGTCGATTGCATTCCATTCGTCTGAGAGGTTGTATGGCTTACACATTAATACGATAGAATTCGATGGGACAATGCCAGATCAGATTAAGGCAATAATTAAAAAAAGCCCCTTTTCTCACGATGAAAATAATGCAAGGCAAGATGTATGAATAAATTCCAAACAGCAAACTTGAACAACTCTGAGATTCAATAAGGTGGTAAATTACAAAAAATAATTACTAAGTTCTTTTACTAATTACGTAAATCACACATTTCTTAAAGGTTCTTGTATGGATTTTGTCTATCTTGCCCGGTTATGCCACTGTGCAAAGTGTAGTGAAAAAAGTATTTTCTATGATGGCATGGGATCTATACAACATTTACAAGGTAAATGTTCTCTGATTGACTTCTATGGCTCTTTGGGAACATTTACAGGAAAATTACAAGAATTTCATTTGATTTTTTTTCTCGTCAGTTATTTTCAGCAGCCATCCCTTAAAATTATTTCAGGAAAGTAAGTAATGTTTACTCTCTTCTGGTTCACTTCCTATAATTGTTCACTACAGAAACAAGCCGGAAATTTTTATTCCCAAAGAGCCCTCCTGATGACATTTTTTTATCTGATTAACCACCCCCTCCCTGTTAGTGTCATCACCGGTCATTTTGTAGAAGTACAAAAGGAACGGCAATAGCCTATCGTGATATATTCATATTGCCACAATTGCAACCTTGAGCAACCACAGTATCTGCAGCAGAAAACCTCCCAAACAAGAGGAAATCAAACTTCCATTAATGTCCCATAGCTACAACGAAGTGACATGGGAGGTGCGTACTTCCACAAGATCCATTCATAATAATCAAGCATGCCCTCCTCAGATATGGAAAGCCATAAAAGGAAAAAAACAACTTCAAATAAACAAGACACCAGAAGGGTATAGTAGCTTAAATACTCCAAAATCTAAACTTTGATGGAGTATTTAGCACATTGAGTACAGCTGACACCATAGATATGTTATCCTAAGGGAAGAATTACAAGGTTAGGGCATACATGTGGCATCTTTTTTTTTCCAGACAAAAATCAAAGTTGGGACTATTTTGTGAAACCTGTAAATTTTTGCTTATGTGGTACCTTAAGGAGGATGCCACCAAATAAACACCAAATGGGGTGGTATTTAGTTTTTTGTGTTTTTGGTTTTTTTTTTGGGGGGGGGAGGAATTCACCCATTAGTGATAAAGAAGGGGGGACTCACCCTCTGATAAAAAAGAAAGCAAGCAAATAAACTGCACTTGTCCCCCTGGCAGGAGGGAAGTCTGGACATGACATCAGATGGACCTGGAACCTTGGTCCATTGACCTTTGAATCATCCGACAGAGGAAAACCCTATTGCCCACTGAAACACAAGTCTGTATAAATTGGATCGATTAAGCCCAAATTCAGGGTGAGCTATGTGAGTTGCAAAAAATGATAACTGATTAATGGTGTAATCGGGACTTCCTTAAACTTTTCAAAGGAGGCCAGGAAAAACGAAAACCTAACAAAGTGGAAAAAACATACCACACACAACAAAGGTTATTAACCTCACAGCTGACCTTGGACCTGGTCTATGGACCTTGGACATGTCCATATGAAGGAACCCGTACTGCACCTTAACCTCAAGTCTGGTGTAAATCGGAATTAACCTTTCGAAGGAGACGTTGAAAAAATGGTATACATAAACACACAGACATGGCGGCTATCGCAATATCCCCACTGATTTTTCAAGTCAGGGGATAAAAGCCTTGCCCCACCCACTTAAAAATACTCCAAAACTGGGGAATTAAAAACAATTTTACAACCTTAAAATGACAAGATTTTTTTGACAACACAAATTTCTCATAAATTGCAATTGATTGGTTGTGACCAGCTACTGAAAACGTTTCAAAGGTTGTATTGGACAAATAGTACAAAGAAAACCGCAAACCTTGTTTTGAACTGCCCGCTATCGTTAGTTAGTCCCTATAAAACAACACGTGCTTTGATTTTCTGTTGTGCACGATAGAAAAATAATAAATCATCCTATTACATAAAAGATGGCGTATTCAGCTTGCACTTCACATGTGATCTAACATTGGTAGCATTCAATATGTAAAACAACCTGGGTTCGAAAACAATCGGGGGCTTTTCATTCAGGAAATGTCCTAATGTCTCTCATAAAATTATAAAAGTTAGCACCTTTGGCACAAACAAAAAAAAAAACTAATAGTCTGCCTGATCCAAATTTGAAGATTTTTTTCTAAGGGCTTCAATATCACCACATCCAAATGTTGGTATTTTTTTTTTTTAAAATTACTTCAAAATTGTATACAAAGCTCATCCAAATATGTGCATGGGTGCGGTGTGTGTAGGTATGTGTGGATGTGTTTGTAAGTGTGCCAAATCATGGACACTTTTGCACACAACTCGAAAGGGACATGCTCCACTTGCAGAGACTATACTGCATTACCCCCCCACCCCACCATGTCATTTTTCCATACCACAAACACCCAACCGCCCACCACAGGAAACATAATATTGGATAATAACCCCTCATGTCCTAACCAAAAAATTGGTGGATCTATACCACATGGCCTATGACCAACCAGATCCATGAAGGAGTCAAGTACCCAACATATTAGCATTTAGCAACTCACACTGGGATTCTAAAATCAGGCTTCATTGCGTTTTCACCTGAGTGTTCTTTTCATTATTTTGTCATTTAAAAGTTTACAAACATTGGAGAATATTTCCATATCATGTGTGGTAAACTTTTGTGCTACATCTGAGACAAATCTTTTAGCTCCTTTTTTTGTTAAAGCAGAAGCAAACTTATTCCGCACCAGTGACAACTCTACACCACTTTCATTTCCATAATAGAAGGCATCCTACGACATCATCCCCGACTACCAAGTCTACTTTACTTCAAATCAAACGGTATTACCATGGCATCAATAAGGTGGGTTAAATTTCTATCATGTTCTACCAAACTCTAAGAGAGTCAATTTTTCTCTGGCTAGACACTTGGTGGAATTTACGACCCAAATGCCGAGAGTAAAGTAACAAATCGGCAGGGGATAAATGATTACACTTAGGAAATTTCCTCTTGCCTGTGATTACGTCATATGGCGCTAAAGTACATAAGTCTGGCATTATGGGGGCGTATAGATGTTCTTCCTGAAACTGACTACTAATAAGGCAAAATACGCTGCTGATTACAATTGCAGGTTCTCAGGTTAACATTAATGCCCAGCATATATGGATGAGATAGCCCTTGATATATAATGAGATCCATTACGCAAGGCATTACATCTTGTGAATAAGTGGAAGCTTGCCGCAGGGTTTACTCCAATGGATTGCCACTGCCCCCGTGTAAAGGATTTAGGCAAGGTCTTCTACAGGGGAGTATAAACTTAAATGAAATAGCCTATTGGTAACTACATTTTGAATCTGCCACAACCCCTGTGTGGATGAACTTCTAATAAAGTGTTCCATGGGGGGTATGGAAACAGCCTCCTATTGGGTAACTACTTTGATATACACACTCCCTCTGTCAAGAAATTAGGTAGTCTGTGCAGGGAGTATGGGAATTTCCTTGGAATAGCCTAATCACTTAATAAAGGATAAGATGGCCAACTGCCTACAGCTAAAATCATTAATATACCAAAGAGAGTACAGCCTATGGGTGTACAATGACTTAAGTGTGTTTACAGGGTTTCCTAGGCAGCGTCAACATGTTGAAAATATGCTCATGGGTCATCCTACGAATGCCGCTAACTCCAAAGGCAATTCATGTGCAAAGGACAAGGCAGTTTTCACCCCTTGTGGCCATAGATAATAATTCATTCATTCTATTAGCCCATGTTCACACGGTCACAAAACTCCAAGGTTTGAAACTCCAGAGGTAAAATAAATCCAATTATTTTGTACTTCACTCCAAATTACGTCACCGATGGCCAAAAACTCTGAAATCATACCCCTCCTGACAATTTCCTCCATTCTCATATCGGAGTGTAGACCGGAAGTCACCGTACCGGAAGCCCGTGCACTTTCGCGCGGTATATATTCAAACACAGGAAGTTGCCAAAAACGATGACCTTTGCGAGGTCACCTCAGGCTAACTATCAAGAAGCTGTCCACACGGCACGACCACTCCAAAAACACTCCGGAAGTGTATTGGAGTTTGAGTTTCACCCCCTAGTTTTTTAGGGGGATAAAAACACCGCTAGCCCTAGACCTAAAACTTCCGGAGTGTAAAACCTCCGAAGGCGTCCAATACGGCAAAAAACCCCGATCGACACTCCAGAGTTTGAAACTCCGGAGGCTTCAGCATCGTGTGGACACGACCTAGTGAGACCAAATGGCTTCAATTTATCTGATTGAAAGAGTGACACAGTTTGTTTTTGAGGCAATTTCTAGGTTAATTTTGATGCATGTTCTTGCTTAAAGGGCATGTGACACTTCAATCCCCCTAAAGCAGGGGGGAAGCGCCAGGTTTTTTGTGGTTGTGGTTTTTTACATATATGAGGTAGCGCCCAGAGTTTGTGGTTGTGGTTTTTTACCTATATGAGGTAATTGTGTAAGTTTTGCCCCTCCTATGATTTATACCTGGCCACCGGGCCCTGCCCTAAAGAACGAATTAACCACCATCATGCAAGTGGTAGTCCATTGTCTACTTTTAAGATTATAAAGCATACTTAGTTACATTATGCTGGCATATCTTGGATTCAGTTGATAATATGAGACTTGTGAGGATTGTCTGTGTGTATGTTTCTAAATGTCCAAGGGATTAGAATGGAGGTTAATTTAATCATCTTGGCCACTCAGGTTCGAGGGCCAATTTCCATTTGACAGTAAGGGCAAGGTAATGTTATTAGTTTTCTTCAGAAATTGATGGTTTAATTTACAGCTCAACTCCAGAGCTTTCATAACAATAAACCCTCTCGACATTTGTAAGCCAGCTTATCGGCAACAAATAATGAAAAAAAAATCTGGAGATGCGGTCATCTGATTATGTGGTCAAAGATAAGAGAAGCTAATATAATCACCCTAAGTGAGGACCCCTGAATGACCCTTTGACCTTCCCAACATGGTTACCATAAGAATTCCTTGTTCAATGTATCAAGCATACCAAGCTAGAACTTCATCCATCCACTACACTAAAAAAGTTTGAAAATGTGTCAATCAAAGGTGTTACTTAAATGTTTGACACACACACAACAGACTGCCAAGCGACACACGGAATCATGCGACCAACATGCCATTGGCTGAACTTATTAAATACTTAAAGTGGACAGGAGCTAGGAGGAGATTTTTTTAGGATACAAATTTCTCTCAAATTTCACTGGATGGTGGTAGACCACCTACCGAGGAAGGTCGAAAGTGTTATTGGACAAACAGGTGCAAAAGAAAACAAGCAAAACCTTTGTTTTGAACTTGCCTGCTATCGTAATCGAACCCCATAGAAAAGCATGCCTTGACTTTCTGCGTGCACGCAGACAGAAAATACAAATCATCATCTATACATTAAAGACGGCGTATTCGGCTTATTCCCTTTAGGTGTTAACTAATATAGTGGTAAGCATTCCAAAATGTAAAAAATGGGTCGACAAAAATTGGGGGCGATCTTTCTGGCAATCTCATCATGTCTCTTAAAGTGTTATAAGCCAAACACCACGGTCTTTATAAATGATTTAGTATTTTCTGGTGTGTACGACAAAAAAATCCAAAACATGCTTTTCTATAAAGCCATTTTTGGTTTTTTCTTTTCTAGTTGTGTCCAATAAAAACCTTGAAAATTCTGGGTAGATGTTCTACAAACCAATTCAACTGCAACTTTAAAGAAATTTGTTATCCTCAGAAAATCTCATCCTGTCCCTTAAAGGCACTGTGAGTGAGGACCATTCAAAAACATTAAAATATTTGAAATTTAGAGTTAGCTTAAAAGCTGAAGGTTAAAGACACTATCAGTGTGATGTCACAACGAAGAGTCAAAAATATTTAAAATTTTCAGGAAAAACTTAAAAATAAGGATAAGTATCTATAATATTTTTCCCAACTGAAAACTTGACAGAAAGGAAAAATGATCATATGTGATAGGGCCTTTAAGTCTGCAGGATACTAAATAGGTAGTGTTCAAATGAGAAAGACAAACTGTCAAAAAAAAACAGCAGTGTTTAGTCAATGTTGAAGATGTTCATAAATCACTAAAAAACATTAAATTTAAGGAGACAATCTCAAGGGGTCAGTGACACAAAGACGTAATTTCATGTGCTATTTGAACACTCCCACTCTATGCGTGTCGGTGAGACACGTCAGTTTTCACTAACCTGTACATTCAGGGTAATGTAGTATGAAATACACATTGTTTTTACTAGAAAAGACATAAGACATTAATATCAATGGTTGTGAAACAAAAGACCTTAAAGGGGCTTGTTCAGATCGTCTTGGGGGACCCTATGATTGTAACCGGAAGTAGTATCAAATTTTGCTATCAGATGAAAGGTCGTAAGTTCTTATTATCTTCCTGAAATTTCAGCTTTCAAATCCAGGCTGTTCTCAAGAGAGAAGCGCCCCATTCTTGTCAAACCCAGGTTTTTGATTATTGGAATGCTTACCAATGTATAGAACACACCTGAAGTGAAATAAGCAGAATTACACAGTCTTGAGGTAATTAAGATGATGCATGGCATAACCAGACCCCCTTTTGAAAATGGGGGCAGAAGGGAGGGTGCAAGGCATTTTTTGGGGGGCCTAATGGGGGTCTTCTCCATGGACATGTACAAAAGGTCAGTCATTTGGGGGGGGTGGCGGGGGGGCAAAGTTCCGTGGGGGGCTTGGCACCCCCCTGCATCCGCGGTATGCCACTGAGATGATGATTTTGAGTGTTGTCGGTCATGACAGAAAATCAAAGCCTGTTTGCAGCTTTCTTTGTCCATTAAAGATGTTGTTCCGATCCATGTTCTATTGTGTTTTCTACTTGCTATGAAAGCTTGGCACTTGCCATACGCCCCATTCAAGTACCGTGGGAAAACAAATTGCGGTTGGTTTTGATGGTAGAAGAGAAGCAATAATGCATATTTGCAAGCCCTATACAATACTGTGGTAATACTGATGGTAACCACTAAAACAGCGGCTTTTCAGCATTATCTAGGGAATGAAACAGATTTGAGGATACATTATTTCAGGGAGGGACAATGAGAAAATACGGCCTTTCATTTGATATCAAATATCGATACTACTTCGGGTAAATCGGGGAGGGTCCCAAACCGATTGGAACATGCACTTTAAATCTCAAAAAACTTTTCTCTGTAGGTGGTCTACAAACCAATCCAGGCAATAATTTGAGAGAAATTTGGATCCTCAAAAAAAATCTCCTCCTTGTCAATGTAAAAGACCTATCAGTGATTCACTTGGACCAGAGTCAATTTAATATTTGAAATTTGCAGGAACAGTTTGAAAGTGAAGGATAAGTGCGTAGAATTCTCTTAAGCTATTTTTTTGCATCTGAAAAATTTAGAGAAAAGGAAGAAAACAGCAGTGTTCAAAGATCTGAATCTCCATTCAAATATGTGTCCGCATGGACAGTGATGATCAAAATATCCGATTTGTCCTTAGGACACTAAACTTGTTTCAGACTTACAAAAACCTGATTTTTAATGATTTTTTTGATTGTCTGATTTAGTAAATCACCATTAGTGCCCTTAACTTCAGGCACAAGTGCTCAGTGATACAAAGACATCAATTAGAGATTTTCAAAATGGGACAAACTGGAGTTGCACCTTTGTGTCACTGACCACTTGGTACAATCTCTATTCAATTGCATGTTTTGGTGAGTGTTTACATGAACAAAAAAGCTGTTAATATTGACTAAACTGTCCAGTTCTATTATTGGGTCACATTTAGGATGAAATTTCTTCGATTTGTTCGCAAATGATAGTCTAGGCCATTGGAAGAATAGAGATATATTTTACACATAAAAATAACATACCAAAAGCAGAGAGGGACATTAAAGCCATTATCAGCGATTTCTTCATGTAAACAAATCACGCCCCCTATTTTTCATCAAAGTCCACCTTTTTGCACTGTTGTATGGAAATGGTTGTATTAAAAAAACCCTGTAAGTGGCTAAAGCTTAACATGCCATATTTTTCAAGAAATGATGATTTTTCTGCATTGTTTACTAATAAAAGTCAGGATCCCACTTTTATTAGCCAACAAAATGGCATCTTCAAGACCACTTTAAAATGCTTTAGTGTCTGTTTTTCACAAAGACCGGTAATATAAGGTGTATGACCTAACTCTAGCAATTTAGAGACAAAATGGGCATTTTGAATTTGGAAAAAAATGACTGCTAGTGGCTTTAAGAGACTAGAGACATCCAGGTAATTTGTAGCCTAACTATTAAGTTTGCCGTAAGGCCCATAACTTTAATCAACAAATATGTCTATTATATGGATATCATAGACTGCTACTCATTGATATTAAAACCACAAATGTCACAGACCGATCAAACAAAGTGCATGCCATGAGTATGAACTCTGGCGTGCGTTTTCTTGTGTTACATATCAATTCCGCGTCGTCTGCTTAATTAATGTCGCCAACAACATTAATTATAAAATCATTCCTTTTACCCATAAGCGCGCTGATTTGGGCTTAATTTCAGGTGTGGGCTAATGTATATAAAAGCTTTATAACCATGCAAAAAAATTCTTTTCAAAAATCTAGAGGGCGCACTATTTTTCAAATGAGCCAACGTCTCTTTAAAATCCTTAAACAATTTACAGATCGCATCATTTTAATTTAGGAAAAAATGACCATTGTCTAATTTTGGCTAAGTGCCAGCAGGTTATAAAGACCCCCAAAAAAGTAACGCAGCATGTCTAAATACCCCCATTAGTTACAAACCATTGGTCTATGCACAAAAACATAAAATGATATCGCCAACACAATGTCCATTTTACATTGTGTCACATTTTCAAAGTTGCAACTGAAGACATTATTACAAGGTTACAATACACAACCAGTGGCATAACAGGCGGGGGGCAGGGGGGGCAGGTTGCCCCCCTGACGACTTTGGCCGGGAAAAAATTTGCAAAAATCATGCTAAATCAGCCGTTTTTAGCCCTCTGACCGGGAAAAATTGGCCTTTTGACCCCCCTGAGAGGGAAAATTTCCCAAAACTGGGAAATTTGCCCCCTCAGAGCGGGTAGGCCTGTTACGCCACTGTACACAACCATGCATCAGGCCATGCATTAAGTGACACACACTTCACGGGAAGAATGCGGTCTTTCACTGAATGGCAATCAATTTGGCTATACCTTTTATTGCAACTTTTAAAAAGGGAGAGATATTCTTATAAAGGGTATGGTGTTGGTCATATTGATCGCAAAGGGACAAGAAGGGTATCAAAATTTACGGAAGAAAACAAACTATTGATATAATTTAATGTTTTCGTGCAAAGACCAATGGTTTGTAACCTATGGAGGTATCTAGACATGCTGCGTTACTTTTTTGGGGGTCTTTATTTTCATCTCTGATATGAAAATAAGTTACATCATTATACGGAAATACAATAATTGTAATAAACTAAACGTAATAAATCACCTCTATACACACGTTGGGGCACAGATCAAATAGGCTAACATTGATGCTGTCTTTGCTTTTTAAAACTCTAAAGGTCATACTCTGCAATGCTGCATTGCAGCACTATTTCACAATTGTTTCCATCAGACTTGAATAATGGTGTGCAAAAGAAATTAGCATCAATTTGTAATGAGTCCATGTATGTTGATACCTAGCATCAATCAGGGACCAATACACTGAGCCTCAGTCATGACCCCTGTCAGCATGCACTCTGAGTGGACACAGCTCAGGTTGATGACCAGTCCCATGATGCAACACATCTATACTTTACTGTACTAGGGATAAAAAGTGCTTTAATCCTAGTCTACTGAAGAGGATGGTTACTTCATTTTTTGCACCCTATCATTACCTTTTTGGTGCTGCAATATCCTCCATGGCTTTTGAATCCAGGGGGATAAAAATTGGGGCAATAATGCAAAATGTTAGTCCATTTCTTTCTGATATTTTGAACCACAGTGGAAACTACGATCTGATATTTAAAACCAGGGGAGAAACTAACTCCCCCCACCCCTGGCGGTTTTAGTGCCATACTTATATGTTCACAAGTCAGGGTCAACAAAATCACTAAATATCCAAACAATCATGTACAATTTTTTTTTTCATACTTGCTTTGTAGATATAACATTGTTTTTTTATGTGTGATGGCAGCATTGAGGGAAGTTATTTTGGTAGAATTCAATTTCTGGTTAACAAGTCAACCATAAATAATCCAATATTCATAAACGTTTATTATATGAGAAGAAATGTGATTTGACAAAAATCATGCATTTATATTTGTCATTGCACGGTGTGTATGTTAATGAGTGTACGTGGTGTGCGTAGAATATTTACATGCAAACTTGAATTCATTTTATGGGCGGGTGTGTGTATTTTAAGAGAGCACATGTGGTGCAGTGGATCAGCGCTCGCCTCATAAGCATAAGGTTGTGGGTTCGAGCCCCGCTGTCGCCAATGTGTTGTGCACTTGGGCAAGGCACTTTACCTCGCTTGCCTCTCTCCACCCAGGAGTATAAATGGGTACCGGCATATGCTGGGAATGCAAAACAGACTCGCTGTGCGGGAGGAGTGGCAAACCCCCCACAGCAACATTATATGAGGGAGTCTGGCCCAAACGCCAATGACAGAGAGATGGGCACTCCGCCTGCGGGCGCACCATTTGCATTTTTTTGTGTGTATTTTTTTGTTAGAAACATTACTGCATTGGATTTCATGACATGTTTAGATTTTTTGTGGTAAAAAATTGTGTTTAATAACTTTTATGAATTAAGTTGATGTCTGGGTTTTTTTTTTTGTTTCTCATGCATTGGCAAAAATCAATGCACTTGCATCAGTTTGACCAAACTCATGCGCCCCATTACTTGTCGTCAAACTGAACGTGCATGCATTGATTTTTTGCCAATGCACTCATAGCTAAAAATATACAGATATTAACCTCTAAGTATTGCTGGATTTCATCTTTGAAAAGCTCAGCCTTCTTCAGAGATGTCCTTCGTCTTACCGTTAGCATTACGGAGTATGAAGTACCATCAGCTAGTACGGGTATATTTGAAATTAACGAGGTAAATTTAAAACAATACCATGGTGAAATGTTAAATATATTTAGGCTAGTAATATGCATATGGTGCATGTATTCACCACTGAATTTTATTTTCACCATCTTAATTTACTGAAGTTCAATTAGATGATCCAGCATTTTCTGAATTTTTATTGAATTGTACAGAAAACTCCAAATCTAATATACAGCTATAAGTTTGACAAAATCAATACCAATACGCAAGTACAACTTACATAAATTATGGTAGATCACCGAGAGCACATAAGGACAATGCTAGGCTAGATAATAAACTTTATAATCAGAGAAGATAAAAAACAGCAGAATATAAAACATACAAGCTGAAAAATTGTGATGACCTATTCCTATTCTGCAAGTTGAACTTGGAATGGACCACAGCTTAACCCCCTGAGAACTACCGGCCGATTGGTTAAAAAGAAGGTGATACCGTTTATTGAACCAATCAGGTACATTGTTAGAATGATGGTATCCCTCAGAAAGAGTGGAGTGAAATATTTTAGAAAAGCTGCTGTAATTGGTAACCCAAATGAACAGATTGAGTAACCAACCAATCACAATCGTTTTAAGAAATGCAGTAGACTCCAGGGGGTTAATGATCACTTGGAATGGACCTACAAACTTCAAATGGTGAAGGCTTTTGTTTTAAAACAAATATCAAATCCAATTATGTGTCATATATGTTGAAAAACAAATAGGTAACATAGTTTTGGCAAGAAATGTTAGCATATGTTGTACCCACTTCCATGATATACCAATTAAGGATTTCCACAGATTCTCAATTTCCAAATATTTTCCAGGTCTGTCTTTCCTTTTGTTTACACCAAAAACTGATATTTTGGATTTTCAAGTGTAAATTCAAGGTTTCTACCAAATGTTTCACTTAACACTGTTTTCAAGACCTATCCACACCAACTTATGACTCTCTATTGAAAGGACCCACCAGCTATGCATTTTACCACCAGCATGTGTTATTTGTGTGTTCACTGTATGAGGCTGATATGCATCATGGTTATAACTTACACACCTGTGTTAAGAAATGTTCTCTGAATAATGGAAACACACAGCATGCACGATATGTTGTGTGTGTGTATGAGTGTGTTTGTGTGTGTGTGTGCACACCCTTCTCACTGCTTGAGTCCGATGTGCACTGTGGTTGCCCTAACTTAAGTGCATGATCAATACAACCAGTGTTCCCTGTATAATTTAATTCACACACACAAGATGCTGAACTCAGTGGTATGCCCAGAATCATCAAAGCGAGGACAACAAGGACACATCATTCTCAGACCTCTCAATAGCATTATTATTTTATCAACTGGATAAGTGTAATTCTTAACTGCTATACATGTGTACTTGAGTGAAGAGTTATGAGAATTAACCAGTATAAGGTATTGGTTGATAACACACCACAAACTCTGCTTCATGCCCTGCATTGACTATCCTGGGTATGCCACTGTAATTAGCTAATTTACTGCTCAATTAGGAACCAAAATCTTGGCAAAGGCCTAAAATATTTGCATAACCCAACCTACTCCAATTTTGACAACTTTTTCCTATGCAAATAATACCAACCCTAACATAGGATTTACAGAAAAAAGTCTCTGTGTCCATTTTGGAAAATATATTCATGTAAAGTGCAAAATTATGCATAAAATTTACACATTTCTGAACAATTCAGACATTAGGACCAAATGACATACTATACTAACTATGCAAACCTTTCACAGTCCCAAGTGTTTATAAAAAAGTGTAACTACCAACCCTTTTTCTAGTGTGTTACACCAATACATCTTTTTCCCAATTGAGTAAACTTAACACTAAGTTTGAGCAAAAATGTGTCTGACTTTAATAATTTCATCATGAAGAGAAAAATAAACAACTCACTGTACATATAACTCACCGCAATAACAATAGGTAGGATTTTACCTAAAAAAACAATAACAAGGAGTGATAGTGGTTTCATGGAAGTAGTTCACTGATGCACATCACTGTTGGCTGCCATTTACAATATATCACCAGCAATACCCTGAAAAAGCTTCATAATATAGAATGAAGCACAAAGCAGCTATTTGATAGTAACATTATATGAATAAGCACAAACAGCTGCCTTATGCTTTATTCTGTATAATGGGGCTAAATCAAGATATTGCCAAATTACCATATACCCAGTGTGATGCTTTCATATAAGCATCTGCTTGAACATGCTTGAACTCAAACACACAAGTGAAATAACTCCAACAACTCAGCTCACATTTGCTTGTTTTTTGTTCAGTTAGGTAATTTTACTTTACTTTCAATTCAGCCAATTCACAACACAATGCATCACCATAATTTGCTCAGATAAGCCCAAAATACACACTGCACTGTGGGAAACAGATGACATCCAAAGTCCATGTAATACAAATATAACACAGGAATGTATAACTATATTTGTTTAGTCTGTAGTTTGTCAATATACATGTATAATGGTGTTACATGTGAATGCACACTTAAAAAACTTATTTACAATACTACATCCTTCTTGTCTATCAATCGCAAGAATTTCCTTCATTTAGTTGTTTTTAATATTATGTATCACTACTTGCATATTAATTCAATGGTGATTGGAAAAATGTCAACCCTGAAGGAAGAAAATGGACTAGCATGAGCAACTGTTGTGCATTGTATTGTGAAACCAATGAATGTTTTAGTAGTATTTCATATTTTCAATATGAAAATATATTTTATTTTACATTATATCTGAAAAATTTGTGTAGTGTTCAAACTACTTCTCACAAAGCTCACAACCTGGTCATACACACAGCTCGAAAAAATGGTTATTTCCTGGAAAGAGATTCTGATCTTGTACAATTTCCCGCAAGGTCAGGGAGATTTACGAGTTTCATTGTAAAGGAACGCAATTGCATGACGCACCACAGCACTCATGAACCCTGCTCTTTGTGTGCAATTCACTGCATTCCTCACAAGTAAAGCAATCAATACACATACATTGTCTCCTCAGATTGAACTTCACATAAGCTTTACAACTCACTTGATCAGGCAACGCACGCATACTATTATGAGGTCGCTGTTTGCGAAATACATGTGCCTGGATTCATGGATGTATTTAACCCTAACTACTAGCCCCTTTTACGATGCGGTGCACGGCTGATGTGTGATGAAACATGATGGGACTTGGGACTAAATGATACGGATATTATCTATCTTTGTAAGACATGCAAATGATTTTCTTGAGATGACAACACATACAAAAGAAAATAATGTTTAGGTGATGAAACTACATGTATTAATCGGCTATTTAGTTATTTTTTATGTCCATCTTTGTCAATTTTCTCGTATAGGCCAATATGTATTTTTCCCCCTACAGCTCAGATTTCCCACAAGGCATGTGCATTTCCTAGGAAGGAGCTTTCCAAATTCCCCACTTTTTTGAGCCATGGTCAAACATTGCCTGTTTGGCTGACAAGTGCTTGAAGGTCCTTCTCTCCATTGACATGTGCTCAAACAAGTGGGTGTGACTCATGTCACCACATATTTTATGCATCTACGGTGGTACATATTTTGCAATATTCGTAGAGGCATGAAGATTCAAATTGAACTAGTCTTGTTCAAGATGATCTTTTGTTCCTTTATACACTGAAAATTTATAACATATTGCCTACCTCAAAGCGCAAGGTCAGTGGATAGGCAATGGTCTGAAATGCAGACACCAAGGCAGAGTACTAGAGCTATGATGTTCCGAGCTAAGGCAAAGCCTATTTTTACTCAGTATTTTATGTACAAGAATCACTCCAATTCCTGAATCACTCATTAGTACTTACCAAGTACACAAATCTCACCCAAATACCAATACGAATCACTTACCAGTGAGGTGCAGCCAAGCACTTTGTTTATCCTGCATTTAATAAAATCTGATGCCCCCCCCCCATGCAAGTGCCCGATGACACACAATAGTTCATACTCATTTTACAATAATGTTGGTCTGCATGTATCAGTCATGACTATAGTATCCTTCTTTGGCCATATAAATAACTCAATAACATCCACATAACAACCCCCCCCCCACCAAGAAATTCTTGCAATCACAAGAAAAATATCTTGAAATACAAGGCACCCAGACCTCAGACAGCTGTGGTTGAGACCAAAATGACCTAAAATGGCAGTACGGCTATGTGCGGCAGTCAAGACCCCAGTTCGCGCCTCTTCTGCAGTTCTTTAGATCTGTTCAACTATGTTTCAGTTCTTCACAAATTTTAGTTCCATGGCTAAAATTTGAGAAATTTTGCCAGTTCTTCAGCTCCAAAACCTCAAATTTGGCCCAAAATTCAGTTGCCAAGTCCATAAAATTGGCCCAAAAAAATTAGTTCTGAAGATCCTACTTTTGCCAAAATTTCAGTTAACTAGCCACACAGCCCTACCTCCCCTTCCCCCGGCACATGCCCGCCTTAAAATTCAAATGACTTACGACTGTGTTTGAATCGCAAAACAGCACAACACACATTCAGGCAGTATGTTGCACAGCTCTGCACATAATTTTCAGGGATGTAATGCAATTAATAATCACTAAAATCGTGTAGGTGGTCTAACATATTATTCAAGTGGCAAATCAAAAGCGCCCCCAATAAGGGTAAAATTTTACACTTTTGTCAGAAATGGCTTAAATTGTCTGTTTACGGACAATTAAACTTGCATGCAATTGAATGGGACTTCACATTTTGTAGAGTACTGCCATTTTCCTCCTTACCAAGTTTTTATATTTAAAAGTACAAAATTATTTTTTTCACTTATCTTTTTACTTTTAAGGTATTTCTACAAAATTATTATTGATAATGCTAACAACTTGAAAAATATTGAGGCATAAAAGATTAATGTTTTATTAAATCTAGTTATTTTTGAGATAATTGAAGTTAAGAGATTTGCAGTATCATTTATGGGTTCATAAGCTAGAACCTCAGTCAGAAAAAAACATTAAATAGGTTTGGCTATGCCCATAAATCATACTGTATAGCTGAAAGCTGAAAGTCTAAGTGTTTGAAATGAAAGTATTTATGTAGCACTAATATAACTCTTCAAAAGTATGTATTTTAAGGTCACAGGTTTGTGATGGCACTGTTGAGAATTTTCAATTGAATTTCACAGCTGTTTATTAACACTTTTAAAACATCGGGCTCGTGACACTTATGAAAATCATTTGCACGAAAACCACAATGACTTCAACCTGGTCACTTACTGAAGACTTTAAAGGTGCATGTTCCGATCGTCTTAGGGACCCCCCTGATTTACCCGGAAGTAGTATCGATTCTGATATCATATGAAAGGCCGTATTTTTCTCATTGTCGTCCTCAAATCCATTTCATTCCCAAGATATAAACAAAAAACCGCCGTTTTAGTGGTTAACCACCAATATTAGCACAGTATTGAATAGGGCTTTGCAACATGCATTATTGCGTCTGCCATCAAAACCGCAAGTTTGTTTCCCACGGTACTTGATGGAGTGTATGTGCAAGTGTCAGGCTCTCATACCAAGTAGAGAACACAATAGACATAAATCGGAACAACCACCTTTAATATGATTTTCAATATATCAGTGTAAAACTCAACTTTTAGCAAAATTGGGGGTAGAGTTTGTTTACATTTTGAAGAAAATCTCTGATAAGTGACTTATGTACTCAGAATAGCAGAATAAATTAAGTGGAAATGTTGTGATGATGATTTTGTGGTTTTGATCCATTTTGTGTGGCATTCTAAGAATTAACAAATCCTAACTGATTGACCCTACTTTTTGTCTGACATTAAACAAACCACTTGTCTAACTTCATCCCTGAACATGTTTGTGTAGAGCACAACACAATATATACTGCCACGCTATTCACAAAAACTTCTCAAGTTGTGTGAATGCAGACCTAACTAGACATAATATCAAGTAATTCTTAAATAAGATTATGATGTTACAACAGTTGACTTAGGCAGCAAAAACCTTTCCTAGAGATGTCTCTTGATGTGCATCATCATCTCTTCCATTGATAACTTGTCTTGGTCGTATTCCTCCTGACCATCGTGAATCTTGACACCATCCTCCCAAGCCCAGTGAAGACGGTTGGTACGGCAATCCCTGTTAAATGTACAAAAGGTCATAAATGACAGTTATCATACTGATATTGGGTACTTCATGCTTCTGTTAAGTAGAATGATTTAAAGGGGCATTTCATGATCGACAGTCTCGTCCCCTGAACTTAAAGGTGCAACGAGAGATTTCACATAACAGGTGTCCCTAAAAAGTGTGAAAATTCTGATTTTTGCACTAATGAAAAGATTTCCATCAAAAATATCCCCATCTGAAAGGATTAAGCTGAGAAATGTTTCTTTGGTACAAAAATTGTGAAATTTCTAATTTCGTATAGGAGCAAATACGAAATTCAGCCTATGTTTTATATTGAAATATAAGCAAATTGAAATCACCTTTTTCTCTCTTTTAAGACATTTCTGTAGCCAAATAGAAGGTAAGAAACCTATTGAGAGTCTAATCTATATGAAATTAATATTATGACACAATATTTGGGAGCCTTAAAATCTCTTGTTGCACCTTTAACTTGAGTTAAGGTAGGATAGTAACCCAAAAGTAAACATATTCTTAGCAAATCTGTGAAAAAAATTTAAAGAAGCCGATTTCAACTGATTTTGGTAGGTAAAGGTGTCAACATTTACCAAAAAAAAGTGAGTTATCGTAGGGGGTGGGGAAATCGTTTTTTTGGGAGTCAAAGGTCAATAACGGGTCAAATTGTTGAAAAGTATACCAAGTTAATAGTTTAATCATAAGGATTCCAAAAACGTATAGTTTGTACTATATGCGGCCAAAAGTTTTGGAGTTATAGGCAAAAAAAAGCAAAAATCAATAAAAATGGTCATTTTCAGTTGTACAGGGGTCAAATTTTAAAATTACTCCAATTTGGATAAAAAATGGTGCCAATTATTGATGGAGCTCATAGGATTAAAATAAGGAGTTGTTTTGACTGTTTTAAATGCTTAGTTCCCAATGTAGGGGCACCAAAGGTCAACATCCATTGCATTCAATGGGGCTTGACCTTGTTTCCCCCTACTTCGGTAAGTAAGCATTTACTTACTTTAGGGATACTAGGATTACCGGCTACGGTTTTAAATTACATTTAAATATTTTCCAAAAAGGCGTTTTCAAATTCCCATAGACTTTGTACAGGGACTGATTTTGGCAGTATAGAAAATAGACCAAAATAGGGCAATTTTGTGAAAAACTACCCATTTTATTTCAATTATTTCTCAAGTAATTGATGAGTTATAAGATTGGTGTTTGTTTTAATGGTTAAAGAAATATCAAAAATCCATACAATTTTTTTTTCTGTGTGCCATCAAAAGCAAAGAACAGGTGGTCACAACAACACTTTTTTTGGTTTAAGTATTTTTAGAAATACTGAAGTATCCACTTTTCAGAATTTTTCCTAGAAGAAACTACAACTCCCTTGGTGATGAATAAGTTGTCATGAGAAAGGAAATTAAATTTAGAAAATTCTCAAGTTAGATTTTGCAGATTGAGTGTTTCTATTTGAAATAACAGGTGTTTTTAATTTTCCCTTAATTTTTTTCCCTAAAATTATTTTTTTTCTAAAGAATTAAACACTTGATTCAAAAAAGCCAATGTGAGATTTTATGTATTTTGTTTATACACACATCCTGGAGTTTCAGCTTAAAAGCACCTTCCATTTAGGCTGGGAAAATTATTCAATGTAAAAATTAGGGAATTTTTAAAAAATAAATAAAAATACTAAAACAAATCGTGTAGTCTTGAAACTGCAAAAATAGGTGGAGGAAAGTTCAATCCTTACCATAGTCAAGTTTGGACTAAATTGATCTAGGGGTTTTGATTTTATGGTCATTTTTCTGTAAGACCATTTTGTCCGATGATCCTATCTTAAGCTGAGATCTTCGTATCAACTGAACTGTTAGCCTTTGTGGGTGTGTGCCTAATTTGATGTGTAGATTCATTTGATCCCATAGAAATTTCCAGATTTTGTATTTTCTGTCCGTAAACAAAACACGAAATAAAATATTCTGGCAGTTGTGTAGCACCAATATTCTGGATCAGGATAATAATTTTTACGCCAGTACAAATCAGAATTTTGAACATTTTTAAAGAATATAGATTATACACCACTAAGTAGGCAGCAAATGCTAAACATATCTTGAGTGCACTTGAGTTAAGTTGTGTGGCAGTTGTGTAGCACCAATATTCTGGATCAGGATAACAAATTTTACCCCAGTACAAATCAGAATTTTGAACATTTTAAAGAATATAGATTATACACCACTAAGTAGGCGGCAATAATGCTAAACATATTTTGGGTGCACTTGAGTTAAGTTGTGTGGCAGTTGTGTATCAGCAATATTCTGGATCAGGATAATAAATTTAACCCCAGTACAAATCAGAATTATACACCACTAAGTAGGCAGCAGTAAAGCTAAACATATCTTAGATGCACTATTTTCTTGCTTGGTGTCTGAAAAAACTGCTTCAAAATGTCTGAAAATGCACTAGTTATATTAAGAAAGTGACATAATTTCATGATTGATATGGTACCCTGGTATGTTTTCTCAAATTAAAATTTGGGCAAGACAATTTACTCTGTACTCATCAATGTCACATTGATTTGCCCACTATGAGCAGTACTGAATATAGAACATCTAGTGATGGGCTTTTCAATGCATGATATTATTGTATTTCTCATGAGAGAGTTAAATGTGACAAAAACAAGCTCAAAGTTGCCAGTTTTTCCTCTTCCTTACCTATATGATGCAGCACAGCCTGGTGGGAATTCAAATACTGATTCTCTTGTTGCACAGTTGAAGAAGTACTTTCTCTGTTGTGACCTGCTGACATGCATTGCCCATGGATCTAGTAAGACAACAAATATGGTGCACATTAGTTGTGAGGGGAACTCAATTACATTCCCCAATTGTTCATAAAAAATTTAAAAAATGTCTCTGTACATACAAGCGGTTATACACCATGACAATGTACAGCCATGGGGGTTTTTATTGAGCAATAATGTAACATGGTTGAATTCATCTATAGTCGGGTCCTGACGAGGCCCAACAACTTCAGTTTTTGTCACACCAAAGTGGTAGCTTAGTGGACCATGGAGACACACCTGGTGTGTTAACATACCGAGTATGCCGCACATATCACACCAAGTCATCCCCCCCCTAAAAATCTAGGTGTGTTGGTCAACACTCTAAGTTTGCCCGAGTTGTTCACCCATGGAGACGCACTTGGTGTATTGATCTGAACTCTGACCTTCAAAATTCACCAGCGGTAATCATTTATGGCTTGATTTATTTTTTCCATGCAATGTGGTACTGGTTTTTGGTTTCACACTTTTGTTTGTAAAATTGAAGCTATTTGTTTGTAAAATTTGTATAAATTTTCCGTTTTTAACAGTATGAGGTCCACCAATGGATAGATTTTCCGCAGCATCACCACTTTTACTGGCCACTTGATAATGGATCTAGATATGCCCGACTGCAAAATCTGACAAATTATATGCGTCTTATGTCCATGACCAAATAGCAATAGATTCGCCGCCTCCTTCTTCCTTTCGTTTGAGTTCGTGTTTTTTTTCATCGCACATCATTGTTGGCATAGGTCTATTTTTTAACATGCTATCGTCCTCGTGCATGCAAAGATGTAGAAAACTCCCAGAGAAAAATACAATCGTTACCAACATTACTGAACCAATATGCCATCGCCAAGCACCACTTTGGCTGTTAATCACCGTAAAATTCTTCGCGGTAAATAAGATGTCATTTCCCACCTCAGGAAAGCGTCACAGCTGTGGTTGAGACCAAAATGACTAAAATGGCAGTACGGCTATGTGTGGCAGTCAAGACCCAGTTCGCGCCTTTTGCAGTTCTTTAGATCTGTTTCAATATATGTTTCAGTTTTCACAAATTTAGTTCATGGCTCAAATTTTGGGAAATTTTGCCAGTTCTTCAGCTCCAAAACCTAAAATTTGGCCCAAAATTTCATGTTGCCAAGGGCATAAATTGGCCCAAAAAATCAGTTCTGAAGCTCCTACTTTTGCAAAAGTCAGTTAACTAGCCACACAGCCCTACCTCCCCTTTCCCCCGGCACATGCCCGCCTTAAAATTCAAATGACTTACGGACTGGTTTGAATCGCAAAAAAAACCAGACAACACACATTCAGGCAGTATGTTGCACAGCTCCAGGCCGCGACAATATATTTTTCTAGCTTGCCAGATCGGGCAACCTCATATAGAAAACTGCTTGCCACGAGCCAGTGAAGAACTGCCGAAATGAACGCGTTCTCCAGCGGGAAATAAGCAAAACGCTACTGTATTAGTATCTTCCAACATAAATGGAATCTTCACCTCCAAATTGATTTTCATAGGGCTCTGGGGCATCGTGTTTAGAAAACCAGCTGTCACACCACGAATTTTTGGCAATTCCGCATTTTCTCTGCACTGATAAATTGGTATTTAAGCGCCAAAATAGCGCTGCTGAAAATTTGTGAATCTATCACGTGGTAAGTAGGCCTACGAACTAAAACTAATCAAAGTTACAGAAGTCAATCAATCGATCATGTAGATCCCAAAAAAAGGTCGCCTACTATTAATTCGCGGGTCTCCCAGCTCCTCTTTAAAATGACGCGTAAATGAATACAAATATCCCAAGCTGTCGATCATAATGCATGGCCCGACACTGTCTCGCCCAATCGTATTATATAGCGCTTTTGCGTTCTTTCCTGGTTCAGTATTTACATAAGCAATACCTCACCCCCATGTATTAAATGGATTCAAACCAAACAAACACAGTGAACAAGCTTCCATTATATGTTTAATGCAAGTAAACAAAAATAAACAACAGTAAATAAGTCGGAATTATTTTTAAAAAATCATTTCAGAAAGATTTAACATTAGATTTAGTATCTAAATGAATGAAATATGTGTTTTTATTGCTAAAATACGTTAATTTTAGCTTGAAAAACTACAAAATTGGCACGAGACGGCAAACCGACCGACGACGGCATGGCCCATGCCGTGATGTGGACACAAAAAAAATGATTTAATCTCAGTTAGAATCTTAACCGGTATTGCAAATTTGTGATCAGAAATTACACATGGGGGACCTGATACCCTGTTGGCCATGAGCTGAAAAGTCATGAAATATCAGTATAGTTGAAAGCTTAGACTGACTTGGGGAATTTCCCGGACCATTTCTAATCTTCCTTTTTTTCCCGCGGTATAGCAGTTCAGACCACCCAGCTGGCTTCACAGAGCTCATTCCAGCTGGTCGGTCGACTTGTGTAAGATAATTTCTTTAATTGTTGCAGGAATAAATAAAAATTTTGTCGTTCCTTTATAATGAAACAGTAAAGTAACAACTTGAAAGAAATATGGCTCCTAGTAATTACTTTTTATGATTTAAATAGTGACTGTTTAGGAGTAAAAAACAGGAAACATAAAAACCCATTAGCTGACATTTGGACTTGCCCCGACGGGCACGACTACCCAAAATTTTACTTGCCCGAAAAAAATTATACTAGTCCGGGTATCGGGCAGGCGATTTGTCGCGGCTTGTGTATGCACAGATCTGCACAGAATTTGCCGGGTGTACTGCAATTAATACACAAAAATCGTTGTAGGTGTCTAACATATTATACAAGTGGCAAATCAAAAAGCGCCCCCAATAAGGGTTAAAATTTTACACTTTTGTCAGAAATGGCTTACATGTCTGTTTAGGACATTAACGTGCAGCAATGAATGGGATTCACATTTTGTTAGAGTACTGCCATTTTTCCTCCTACCAAGTTTTTATATGTAAAAGTACAAAATTATTTTTTTCACTTATCTTTTTGACTTACGGTATTTTACAAACATTATATTGATAATGCTAACCAACTTGAAAAATATTGGAGGCATAAAAGTTGAATGTTTATTAACAGTTATTTTTGAGATAATGAAGTGTAAGAGATTGAAGTATCAATTTATGGGTTCGACTAAGCTAGAACCTCAGTCAGAAAAAAACAACATTAAATAGGTTTGGCTATGCAATAAATCATTACTGTATAGCTGAAAGCTGAAAGTCTAAGTGTTTGAAATGAAAGTATTGAGAGAGCATAATATAACTCTTCAAAGTATGATTTTAAGGTAACAGGGTTTGTGATGCAACTGTTGAGAATTTCAATGCATTTCACATGCTGTGTATACCACTTTTAAAAACACGGGCTGTGACACTTAGAAAATCCTTTGTCACGAAAAAACCAAATGACTTAAACTTGGTCAATTCTGAAGACTTTAAAGGTGCGTGTTCCCGATCGTCTTTGGGACCCCGGATTTACCCGGAAGTAGTATCGATTCTGATATCATATGAAAGGCCGTATTTTTCTCATTGTCGTCCTCAAATCCATTTCATTCCCAAGATATAAACAAAAAACCGCCGTTTAGTGGTTAACCACCAATATTAGCACAGTATTGAATAGGGCTTTGCAACATGCATTATTGCGTCTGCCATCAAAACCGCAAGTTTGTTTCCCACGGTACTTGATGGAGTGTATGTGCAAGTGTCAGGCTCTCATACCAAGTAGAGAACACAATAGACATAAATCGGAACAACCACCTTTAATATGATTTTCAATATATCAGTGTAAAACTCAACTTTTAGCAAAATTGGGGTAGAGTTTGTTTACATTTTGAAGAAAATCTCTGATAAGTGACTTATGTACTCAGAATAGCAGAATAAATTAAGTGGAAATGTTGTGATGATGATTTTGTGGTTTTGATCCATTTTGTGTGGCATTCTAAGAATTAACAAATCCTAACTGATTGACCCTACTTTTTGTCTGACATTAAACAAACCACTTGTCTAACTTCATCCCTGAACATGTTTGTGTAGAGCACAACACAATATATACTGCCACGCTATTCACAAAAACTTCTCAAGTTGTGTGAATGCAGACCTAACTAGACATAATATCAAGTAATTCTTAAATAAGATTATGATGTTACAACAGTTGACTTAGGCAGCAAAAACCTTTCCTAGAGATGTCTCTTGATGTGCATCATCATCTCTTCCATTGATAACTTGTCTTGGTCGTATTCCTCCTGACCATCGTGAATCTTGACACCATCCTCCCAAGCCCAGTGAAGACGGTTGGTACGGCAATCCCTGTTAAATGTACAAAAGGTCATAAATGACAGTTATCATACTGATATTGGGTACTTCATGCTTCTGTTAAGTAGAATGATTTAAAGGGGCATTTCATGATCGACAGTCTCGTCCCTGAACTTAAAGGTGCAACGAGAGATTCACATAACAGGTGTCCCTAAAAAGTGTGAAAATTCTGATTTTTGCACTAATGAAAAGATTTCCATCAAAAATATCCCCATCTGAAAGGATTAAGCTGAGAAATGTTTCTTTGGTACAAAAATTGTGAAATTTCTAATTTCGTATAGGAGCAAATACGAAATTCAGCCTATGTTTTATATTGAAATATAAGCAAATTGAAATCACCTTTTTCTCTCTTTTAAGACATTTCTGTAGCCAAATAGAAGGTAAGACACCTATTGAGAGTCTAATCTATATGAAATTAATATTATGACACAATATTTGGGAGCCTTAAAATCTCTGTTGCAAACCTTTAACTTGAGTTTAGTTCGGAATAAACCCAAATGTAACATATTCTTAGCACATCGTGAAAAAAAATGTAAAGAAGCCTGATTTCATTCAACTGAATTTTGGTAGTAAAGGTGTCAACATTTAGCCAAAAAAAGTGAGTGTATCGTAGGGGTGTGGGGAATCGTGTTTTTTTGGGTAGTCCAGGGTTCAATACCGAACGGGTCAAAATTGTTGAAAAAGTATACCAAGTTAGAGTTTAATCATAAGATTCCAAAAACGTATAGTTTGTACTATATGCTGCCAAAGTGTGTTGGAGTTATAGGCAAAAAACAAAAACAGCAAACAAAAAATCAATAAAAATGGTCATTTTTCAGTTGTACAGGGTTCAAATTTTAAAATTACTACTCCAATTTGTATAAAAAATGGTGCCATTATTGATGGAGGCCTCAATAGGATTAAAATAAAGGAGTTGTTTTGACTGTTATTAAATGCTATAGTTCCCAATGTAGGTGCACCACAGGTGCAACATCCATTGCATTCAAATGGGCTTGACCTTGTTTCCCCCTACTTCGGTAAGTAAGCATTTTACTTCTTTAGAATACTAGGATTACCGGCTACGGTTTTAAATTACATTTAAATTTTTTCCAAAAAGGCTTTTTCAAATTCCCATAAAGGCTGTACAGGTCAATGTGTACTTTTTGTGTATTTCAAAATTACTTTTAAAAAACAAAATGGGCATTTTGTGAAAAACTAACTACCCATTTTATTTCAATTAATTTCTCAGTAATTGTGAGTTATCAGATTGGTGGTTTTTTTAATGGTTTAAAGAAATTCAAAAATACCCAAATCCATACATTTTTTTCTGTGTGGCATCAAAAACAAAGAACACAGGGGTCACAACAACACTTTTTTTGGTTTAAGTATTTTTAGAAATACTGAAGTACCACTTTTCAGAATTGGTTGCCAGAAGAAACCTACAACCTCCCTTGGTGATGAAATAAGTTTTCATACGAAAGGAAATTAAATTTGTTAAAAATTTCTCAATTAGATTTTCAGATTGGGTTTTCTATCTGAAATACAGTGTTTTTATTTTCCCTTTAATTTTTAAAATTCCCTAAAATTATTTTTTTTCTAAAGATTAAACACTTATTCAAAAAAGCCAACGTTAGATTTTAGATGTTTTTTGTTTAACACACATACTGGATTTCACTTAAAAGCACCTCCTTTAGGCTGTGAAAATTATTCAATCAATGTAAAAAATTAGGGAATTTTAAAAATAAATAAAATACTAAAACATCGTGTAGTCTTGAAACTGCAAAAAATAGGTGTGGGGAAAGATTAAATCCTACGCATATCAAGTATTGGACTACATGATCTAGGGGTTTTTTGATTTAGGTCTAGTTTCTGTAAGAACCATTTTATCCGATGATTCTATCTATAAGGCGGAGATCTTCGTATCACTGAACTGTAGCCTTTGTGTGGGTGTGCCTAATTTGATGTGTAGATTCATTTGATCCCAAAGAACTTCCAGATTTTGTATTTTCTGTCCGTTAACAAAACACGAAATAAAATATTCTGGCAGTTGTGTAGCACCAAATTCTGTATCAGGAAATCAATTTTACAGCCAGTAAATCAGAATTTTGAACATTTTTAAAGAATATAGATTATACAACCCTGAATAGGCAGCAAATGCTAAACATATCTTGAGTGCACTTGAGTTAAGTTGTGGTGGTCAGTTGTGTGTAGCAACCAATATTCTGGATCAGGATAACAAATTTTACCCCAGTACAAAGCAGAATTTTGAACATTTTAAAGAATATAGATTATACACCATCTAAGATAGGCGGCAATATGCTTACACATATTTTGGGGGGGTGGCACTTGAGTTAAGTTTGTGTGTGGCCGTTTGATGTATCAACAATATTCTGGATCAGGATATAGATAAATTTAACCCCAGTACAATCATAATTATACACCACTAAGTTAGGCAGCAGTAAAGCTAAACATATCTTAGATGCACTATTTCTGCTTTGTGTCCCTGCAAAAAACTGCCTTCAAAATGTCTGCAAATGCACTACGTTTATTAAGAAAGTGACTAATTTCATGATTGATATGTACTCTTTATGGTTTTCCTCAAATTAAATTGGGCAAGACAATTTACTCTGTACGATCAAATGTCACCTTGCATTTGCCCACTATGAGCCAGTGCTGCTATAGAACATCTAGTGTGGGCCTTTTCAATGCATGATATTAAGTGTAATTTCTCAGGAAGATATTTAAATGGTGACAAAACAAGCTCACTTGCATTTTTTCCTGCTTCTTACCTATATGATGCAGCACAGACCTGGTGGAATTCAAATACTGATTCTCTTGTTGCACAGTTGAAGAAGTCCTTTCTCGTTGTGACCTGCTGACAATGGCATGGGGGCCATGGATCTAAGTAAGACAACAAATATGTGCCAACATTAGTTTGTGAGGGTGAACTAATTCATATCCCAATTGTTTTCTAAAAAATTTAAAATTCTCTGTCCATACAAGCGGTTATACACCATGACAATGTACAGCCATGGGGGGTTTTAATTGAGCAATAATGTTAACACTGTTGATCATCTAATAAAGTCGGGTCCTGTACGAGGCCCACAACTTCAGTTTTGTCACACCCAAATGGTAGCTTAGTGGGACTCATGGACACACCTGGTGTGTTAACATACCGAGTATGCCGCACATATCACACCAAGTCATCCCCCCCTAAAAATCTAGGTGTGTTGGTCAACACTCTAAGTTTGCCCGAGTTGTTCACCCATGGAGACGCACTTGGTGTATTGATCTGAACTCTGACCTTCAAAATTCACCAGCGGTAATCATTTATGGCTTGATTTATTTTTTCCATGCAATGTGGTACTGGTTTTTGGTTTCACACTTTTGTTTGTAAAATTGAAGCTATTTGTTTGTAAAATTTGTATAAATTTTCCGTTTTTAACAGTATGAGGTCCACCAATGGATAGATTTTCCGCAGCATCACCACTTTTACTGGCCACTTGATAATGGATCTAGATATGCCCGACTGCAAAATCTGACAAATTATATGCGTCTTATGTCCATGACCAAATAGCAATAGATTCGCCGCCTCCTTCTTCCTTTCGTTTGAGTTCGTGTTTTTTTTCATCGCACATCATTGTTGGCATAGGTCTATTTTTTAACATGCTATCGTCCTCGTGCATGCAAAGATGTAGAAAACTCCCAGAGAAAAATACAATCGTTACCAACATTACTGAACCAATATGCCATCGCCAAGCACCACTTTGGCTGTTAATCACCGTAAAATTCTTCGCGGTAAATAAGATGTCATTTCCCACTTCTGGTCGAATCACACCGAATGCCAAGCTGGCACTTGGTATGAACATCATGTGATCACCAGAATGGAGTTTGTGTAGACGCAACTTTGTGTGATACTAGATTATGGCCATTAATTCGCTGTGATAAAAACTCAAGTTGTTGGGCCCGTCTGAACTCGGCTAATAACAAAGCTAATGTGTAAGGGTCATTAAGGTCAAATGTAATTCCTACATATTACACAATTTCCTTGCATGTACTGTGTGCATCATGCTTCCTTAAGAAAAATTAAGTAGTGGGTAGCAGGTACAAGCACAGCAACTCAGGATTTCTCATTGTTTTAACATGCAGTAAAGGAATAGGGCCTTTGTATGATGGAGTAGGCATACCTATGAACCCGCTCACATAACAAATCTTTAAATCACTCTGTGTACTACCCAACAGCACAGCACGAGCATTTAAATTTTTGTATGCCTTTCCATGCATGGAAACAATTAGTTTCTTTCTGGGAGGTTTCAGACACCTTTCCGCCGCATGGAAAAGGTGAAGAGGACCTTTCCGCAGCATGGAAAGATTCCGGAAAGGGTACTGATAATATGTGATTGTTTCTGCAGCATTTCCCAATGCGGAAAGATACTGCGGAAATTGAAAATTTTGTGCAGTGCAGTGTATCAGTACCACAAAAATTCTCGTTACACACCACCTCTGTTGGTTCATCAAAATATAACAATGACCACCCTGTTTGATGCCAAATGGTTATTGCTTGAATTATGTCTTACCTTTGACAGTTTTAATGAAGTATAACCCTGTAGGAAGGAACCACCTCTCATCCATAGTCTTGAAGCAAAGCCTAAGCCTACGCCCTTGACCTTTCACCTGGCGTGGCTCTATCCTATATACACAAGAAAAAAATGATGACTTAATTATACAGAAAGTATTTCAATACTGCTAAGTTAACCAGGTATTTTAATTAAATTTATCCACCAAATCAAAATCACAAACAAAACATATTGCAGAGATGCCAGTAGAGTTAAGAAAAAAAATCTGAAAAATAAATTGGAGTGAGTATAGTGAGCAGAGCGTGAAACAGGTGGGGTCTAGGGACCTACCTTAGTGCAAAATATATTTCCATACGGCAAAAAGGTTTTTTTTTTTCTGTAGAGCAAAATATTTTCCTATAGGACTAAACGTGTTCTTATAGGGCTACTTCTTAGGGCATTCAATGGTTTATCAATATGCGACTATCCTGAAAAACATTTTAGACTAAAGGAAAACATTTTAACCAAAAGAAAAATGTTTTGCCCCATAAGTCAGGTTTCTGATAAAACTTTTCCTTGATTTGATGTATTATTAGGTCACTTTCAAGCTCAACATTTTTGTTATCTTTGGGCAAAATTTCATGATTTTGTCTTTAAATTTTTCACCCAATTTCATCCATTATATGGAAATTATTGTGGATTTTTTTCTGCAAAGGACTTTAAAAAAGCCAGAAATTTTATAAGAAAAATAGAAATAAAATCAGATTTATGAAAAAAATCAGAAAACTGACATCTCTGATATACACTCCTGCTGCAAAAAGCTATATCCAGACCCATTCCCATAGGAAGTTACCTACATTCTGGTCAATTTGCAAAGGAAAAAAAAATAAAAATAGTCAAAAACATTTCAGCAAGGGTGCACAAAACTTTTTTCCCACATGCCTTCTATTTTAAAAGTCTTAAAGGGGCATTTCGTGATCCACAACCTCGTCCCCCCGACTTACCTTAAAAAGTTGAGATTTTTATATCATCCGAACCGTTAGCCTTAGTAATCCATGTGTACCAAATCTTACGTGCAAATTCGGTCGCATCTCTAAGAAATTCGCAATTTTGTATTTTCTGTCCGTAAACGGACAGAAATTACAGCACAGTGGCCTATGGGACCGTGGGAAACAAGTATTTGCTCATAACACAAAACCGCAAGATCGGGATCAACTCAAATTTTGTGAATAAGCTTTTCTCAAGGAAATGTAGTGAATCATGAATAAAACAGAAGGTGCTGGAATCACGAAATGCACCTTTAAATGAACACTGACAGTGATTGAAAGTTTACAAACAATAGATAACTTTAAATTTATTTCATTTTGTTCTAAATACCGTACCTCTCATTTACATTTTACCCTAACTTTCCTGAATTAATCAAAATTTGAGCTTGGTTAAGCTTGGCTCTCTGATTACTGAGCTCTTAAAAATTAAAAGAACTAAGAAGAGATGTTGAATGGTGTGGTTTTATGCATTAATCTATTTGCAAAGGCTATATACAGTGTCAATTTTTACTGAAATCAAACCTGATCTGGCTCATATACTGTTGTTTTATTGTGCCTATTTTATAGTGCATTTTTACTTCTCTTATTACAAATGATTCAATGAGATAAAGGATTCAGTGAGATTTGAATCAGCATCCTTTTTTTGTATTCTCAGTCTACCACACTGTACTATACAGACCGATCTTGCAGAAAGTCGCCATGTTGTGTTACTTCAAAAGTCTTACTGAATAATACTCACACATACACGGCTGCTTATTACAACTTTACAAATATAAGTCTTCCGTATATGTAGCCTCTGATTTTAAGCTACACAGCAGCCGTATATAAGCTTATATAGAGTGTCATTTAATTTACCTGTTGAATATATGCTGCATGTCTTCACATCTATACACATCTTTTACTCTGAGTGGAGTGAGGCTGGTTATGCTTGGTTTGTGTAGAGCCTTAACAAACACATTGATCTTATGCAGTCTAAATGAGAGAAACAAGAAAATAGTAGTGAAGCTGCAAAGGAAATAATGTGAGTATGCTGCTGTACATCTTAACTATTCAGATCTGGAAAAAAGTATGGCAAAATGTTTACCTTTTTTTACCCATCATGAGTGGGTTGTTTGCGATCGATAGCGTCATAGTTTTAATTAATATGTGCCGCCTTTTGCGAAACCTAGTCGTCGTTTATGTGTTCCGTTTCCGCCGAAATTCGGCAAAATTGTCTTGATGCTGATGGGCCTTTTGCTGTAGTTTTTTTATTTTTTTGGAATTTTAGTGACGGGAGTTCATTTTGGGGAGGATTTTTGTTTTTTTCGAGCATCCTTGGATGCCTCGTTTGTCGTCTTTCTACTGAAAGCTATGCTTTGTGTGCGCTGTGTAAGCAGTGCTTGCGGGGTATACTTCGGCATCGAAAATGAACTGAGTCCGTCTGAGTGTCAGGACAGAGGTCAAACCGATTGCACGATAGCTCATTTGCATATCGACTTGCACCGCCTTGAGCAGATTTACTGTGACACGCCCTGGCCCTGACCCGGGACCACTTGCAACCAACCCTGTTAATAATTTAAAATGTTTTTGGTGAAGGTATGAAGTGAGTTTGGTACCGTGTTAATAATAAATGGAGTCTCTGTTCGCTAGCGTCCCATTGTTAGTGTTTGTTTTTCTTTCTTTCCATACGTTTAGGCCTAAGTGTTGTATTTTAACGAATTTATCTATTTTTCTTATTTTCGGAGAAAGAGCTTGTGATGGATATTTGATGTCGTTCTCTCCTTTATTTGTAATGTGTGTCCCGGCCTCGGCTGTTGCCCATAGCTACATATTACCTTTCCGACGGATCTTTTGTACTCATATGTACTGTATGGGCTGATACTAATATACCTACATTAGTTATTAGTCTCAGCTTATGGGTTCTTAGACTTGAAAAATGTGTAATATCATACATATGTAGTAGGAATCGGGTTTTTTCAATTTAATGGAACCAGGTAGCTGTTGTGTAAAACAGAATATTATGCCTATTGGGTTGTCTAAATTATGGTAGCTATTTTCATTATGAGAATATGGCCCAGTCAGTCTTGGCTAACAAGTATTAACTTCTTCGGAATCCTTGGCTCCCGCTTGGCGATCCATATTGGGGTTTGTTATAATGAATATAAAACCTCTTGGAATCACAGGTTATCTGGTCGGGGAGTCAGACCGTTGTTATCATGGTTATGGCCAGCGGCCTTCGTAGTTGTTGCTAGCTAATCTTGATGGCTGAGACACTGAATAAACCAAGCCTATCATTCAATCTGTACTAGTCTCTAGTAGCACTAATTTGGGCTATAAGACACTATCGTGATTTTCTAAATCGAACTTGAAACACTCATCAAACGCAATTTTTGAATGTTTGTAACAAGTGCAGTTATCCTAACATACCCTGCAAATGATACACCAAAGCAACCTAATCAGGACGAAATCGGAAATTTTATTCATTAACTGTCCTAATCGGACACTTACTAAACACGTAATTGAATGGGGAATCGTATCTTGGAACACTTGCCGTTTTCTTTCTTTTCGTCATTTCTTTCAGTTGGAAAAGTAAACTATGAGAATTTATACAGCCTTTCTCCTTCACTTGAAGCTATTCCTGCAAATTTTCAAATTTTATTCAAAAATCACTAGATAGTGTCTTAAGGACCCATGACCCGGTCATTAAATTTAGGCATGGGGGGGGGGGGTTTGTGTTCTTATGATTTACATGTGCTCAGAGAAATGCTGCTCGTTTGAACACGATAGGAATTTATTGATCAAGCCTTATTCCTTTGTCCCGAGCAACTTGCATTTTCTATTTCCCCATTCACTAGAGAGTTTTGACAGTGTCATTAGAAAAAGAAACTGTGGGCCCGATACCAACACACCAACCTGTTTCATGCACAAACTAAGATGGCATTTCTTGTTTAATACATCATTGGGCATATGATAGAGAGTGCAAAACAGATCGACTAGAATTTGATTTTTCTCGGGGGGCCGTCGGACTTGTTTTTAATCTTCCATAGTGACAACGAACGGATTGAATCTATTATGGTTTGGACCACACTGAAGGTTGTTGATGTATACAAAGTATTGTGCAAACACGCATTTGTTTTGACTCTATATCGTACTTTGTCCCCCCGCTGTAGTATTTGCACGATGTTACTTCTTACCAATCATCATGCTTGCCCCAATACAGTACAGCATATTGGATCTTCCTTGTTTGCAGTCACATAACAGCAGGAGTGACTTTTGTGTTGGTAAGACAACCCGCTGGCCAGATGTTCAATCTGAAAAAAAAAAAAAAAAAAAAAAGTAAATGTGTATTTGATAATACATTTCGAGCAACTTGTTTGGACGAGGTGGACGCCTTACCAGCTTCTGGAGTGGGGTGTTTCAATAATGAACTCGAATTCGAAAATCATGTTCACGAGGTCTATTAATGAAGATATGGGGGTTAACCTATAGATAAACATTCATGGTATTAGTTTATATCATGCTTTTTTACACGCGAATTGTAGTTTGTTGCAACATGTAGGCACCAAATTTCTGTTATTAGGTTGGCATCTTATAAAATAAAATATACGCCAATAGACCCAAGTTAACATCCTACGTCACTTCTTTTGGTTTGCTGCGAATCATTCCTGCGAATCGTTATGCCCATAAGGATTAAAACTTTAACATATACAATTGCCCAGTGTGTAACATCAGGCCGACCTATTTCAAGATACCATGGCCTAACAGGTTTAAACATTGCTGTTACCTGGTCCAGGCGGTGAGATTCGCATTATTTTCGTTACTGAAAGTCTTGGGATTTCGAGGTTCTAAATATACGTTGAACGCATGGCGACAAATCCGCTAAAATCGACTCACTTGGCTATCCATTACCTTTAATCTACCAAACAGACCTCTACACCTTTTTGGCTATAGCGAAAACGCTATTTTGAGCAACTCTTTCTCATCCAACAAAGTGTTGGATGAAGAAAATATTTGAGAAAGCACTTTGAAATTTTTGAATATTTTAGGGATTTTAGTTTCAAATTTGGCCGTTGCCTTCATCTCTTCCGTCAGCAGACCACACGTAGTTGTTTGCATGGAAATAGTGAAAGTAGCGTAGTGGATGTTTTGTTACAGAGATGTACTAGTATATTTAGCTCGTCAACCCCCCTGCCGAGCCCGAGCCGTTAGTTGCGATTTTTGTATTTGAATCAAGGATGGGCTAGGCTTGGCATGCACATGTGATTGGATGATCACTTATTGTGTATTGTCGTGATTGTACACATAGGCTCTTACTAGTTCAAAAGTAGTAACCATATCCCCGGTATCCATGAGCCATGTGTTTCTTTCAAAATGTTCCCCAATAGCTCACTTACTACTGGGGCTATCTAACACGAGCGGTATCAATGTGCCAGTGGGGACCCGCTTCGATCGCAGTTTCTATTGCAGCACACAGTGTCACGCCTAATAACGCACGATTCCATTATGCACTGACGTGCACGCACTTACGCGATAAGTTTGATTTGTCGCAACAAACATGCTTTAATGGCATGAAAACAACTGTGCATCGTGCAGACAGATCCACGCACGTTCACAAACATCTGGATCTTGAAGTACCACAGCCGGGTGCCGATCTGGTGCCCCTGTGTAGATAGCCCACTGCATTGTTTTCGGTCTTCCCTTTCCGTTTGACATGGACATCAGTTGTCTGGAATTCCCGCTCAGCTGTTTCTTCTAGCCTAGTACTGAACAACGATTTTGACGCAATCGGTTGCAAATTTGACGCGTGACGCGGCGTGACGCACTACTATGTGGAGCTATACAACCGTGAACCAATTAAATTACATTTCGCTTAAAATTTCCAAAAATGAAACCGAACTCATGAGTGTAACGTTAACTCTTTACTAATCTCGTTCCGTATTTTTGAAATGAAGAAAATAGTTTTTTAATGAAGAACATCCTTATGACAAGCTTGCAACCATCGAAAATTGTTCCGAGTAGACGATGTGTTCGTACCTTTGAAAAATCACAAACCAAAAACACACAACCGCAGTCATTATACATATAGCGAATGTTCCTTAAATTTGGTAACCCAGAGTATAATCATTTGCCGGAAGATACTTTCAAAGAGACTTTTGACATTACTTGACTTTAATCTAGAGCTGGGAGTTACCGTTTAATTTACTATCCGTTTACAACACGGTCTTTATTTCCGTTTCTTTTAAACGTTTAAACCGTTCCCATAACAGTGTTAACGCTGCCGAATTTGCGCTTCCCCACGCAAATTGGCATATTCTTGCCAAACCATAATCGGTCGTAAATCGGTTACCCGGCTTGCCTTCGATCATAAATATCATCTTGAACCATAAAATGTTGTAGACTTTTACTTGTTGTTTTAAAATAAAAATCCAAATATAAGACAGTTGAATATCCCCAATATCTCAAACGACAATCACTGTTGGGGCTTCCATTAGCGCTGTCATTTTAGAAAACCTTTTTTTGTGAGGTCCATCTGTATTGAAGCACCGGCGTAATTGGGGGCCTTGTTTATCGGTGTATAGCCGAAGTTTCGCTCCACTCAATACAAGACTTGGTAAAATGGGGGGATTTCCTTTCCCCTGTTTTTCCGTAAAAGTCGGAAACCATTTCTAGAAGAAGCATTGAACTGTTAACTTTACTTTGCCACTGACAAGCGGGTCAATTTGGTGAAAATTTGACTTCACCAGCACTTAAATCATACTCCTGAAAAAAGTTAGTAGTGGGTTTGCTGAGTGTAACGTTTAGTGAAATTTCTAAACGTGTAGTGACACTTCCGTTCGTTTAAAAAACGTTCCCGTCACACAGCACTACCGTTAATCAGTAAGAAAATATGGGACAACTTTTCAGTCATGCAAGATGGCACTCTACTTTGAAATAATCACGCACGTATTAGGCCCGGGTTCTGATTGGTTAATTATCGCGACCTTTGACTTCACGAACAAGTTCGTCGCACTATCATGTTACGTCAGCTCATGGCTAAATAATACAACTACAATTTCGTGCGGTTTTCCTTCGTGTTTCATACGATTAAACCATTTTCATTTTAAAACCATTTTGTCTTTGTTACTTTTTTCCTTTTTGCACGTTGTTCAAATCAGCATCTGGAGGTTCGGCCAATAAATCATAATATAGTGTAAATTCTGTAAAAATCTGTCTCACCAAGTCTCTCTCCCGCTCAGTCTAATATAGTAATAAGCATAAAGAAATCGATATATTTTGGCATTTTTGTTATTTTGTTCCCATATTTTTCTTTTCCGATCGTCTCATTGTTTATTCGTCTCGGTGAACTTGCACGGGCACTGACGCGTGACGGTGTAGAGATCAATGTGCACGGTCACCATCTTCGTTCCCACATGTCGCCCAGACCGGTTTATCAATGTTTTATTTTTTCGATTTTCTTTCCATTTTCATTATAGCCTCATCGTCAATGTTCACTGAAATTATCATAACAACTCAAATGCGATGATCTAATGTCCGACTAGAAAACAACACAATAATTGCATGTGAAAACAATTTTGCTCCCCTTGTTATCCCAAGTATTTTCACACACACCCACCAGTGTGCGGAGCTAACAGGTCGAGTACAACACTGTAATTAGACGTTTTATTTATATTTATTAATGCAAATGCACACCTGAGTATCGCGCGGGGTTGCCCATTTCGTAGAGCCGACGACCAGGAGTAAATCTCCCATGTTGGTGAAGCACTACTCCGTCCACGATAACTTTCACCGGCTATTTTTAGATTCTTGATGTCAACAGTTTGCCGCAGTCATGTCATAAAGAATGCATCATCTATTTACCGGTGGTCGGTCTGTCTGTCATTGGTCTGTCTGTCTGATCGCGTCTTTTTCTTATTTTCTCGGAGACCAAGGGTCGCACGTTCTTGAACTTGGTGGGTGGATGCCCCTTGACCAAACCGAAGACGATTGTCTTGGTTAGTGGACAAGGTCATCAGGGGTTCATTCAAGGTCAGATGAGGTCAAATGGGGGTAACATTGGTGTATGGACAGAACGTGGAGGGTGGGGTGCGATTTTGATGGCGAAATTTTTGAAGGTCACAACAGAGGTCTTAGGGGTCATTCAAAGTCAAAGGAAGTTAAACCTTGGTTTCTCGGACAACCAGGGTTGCACATTCCCTAAACTTGTAGGTTGGGTGCTCGAAGAACCAGGTTTATATTGGTTTATTGGATTCAGAGGTCTCATGGTCATTCAAAGTCAAATGAGGTCAAATGGGGTTAAACGTTGGTGTATGGACATGAAACTTGGAGGGTTTTTGGGTGCGATTTTTGAAGTCGAAAATTTTGAAGGCAGGTCCTTCGGGGTCATTTCAGGTCAAAGGAGGTTTTTAAACCTTGGTTTCTCAGACCCCGAGGGTTGCACGTTCCCGAAACTGGGTGGGTTCTCCTTGACCCGACCAAGACCGAGGTTATATTGTTATGGAGGGTGGGGTCGATTTTTGATGCCGAATATTTTGAAGGTCCACACTCATTAGGGGTCATTCAGGTCAAAGGAGGTGAATGTTGGTTTCTCAGAGATCTAGGGTCGCACGTTCCTGCAACATGGTGGTGGATGCCCCTTGACCGTCCTAAGACCGAGGTTTTATTTGGTTAGTTGATCAAAGGTCATCAGTGGTCATTGAAGGCCAATGGGGTAACAATGATGTATGGACATGAAACTTGGCGGCTGGGGTCAATTTCTGATGCCGAAAATTTTGAAGTCACGACAGTCCCAGGTAAAGGGGGATACGTTGGTTTTCATAATCCAGAGATCTCAGAGACCGAGGGTCGCATGTTCCTGAAACTTGGTGGGTGCCCCCTTGACCGTCCGAAGACCGAGGTGGATTGGTTGTGGATCAAAGTCATAGGGGTCATCAGATCAAATGAGGTCAAATGGAGTACCATTGGTTTGTATGGACATTAATTTAAGGGCACATGTGGTCCAGTGGATATGACTGGACTGACTACTACGACATACCGCCGACTCATGATCCAAAGGTTGTGGGTTCGAGCCCCTGCGGCCAATGTGTTGTGCACTTGGGAAGGCACTTTACAACTTTACCTCACTTGCCTTCTCGACCAAGCATATTCGTGTATCTGTTATGGGGAAGAGTACAATCTAAGTGCTGATAGATTGTTGCGCTTGGCCAGCTGCCGGCCCTAGAGAAGCGAACTGAATTGGTGACGATTTCCTGAAATGGCGCTTTATACAAGCCAATATATTATTATTATATTATATTATATATTTATTACTATTGGAGGGTTGGGTCGATTTTTGACACCAAAATTTTAAAAAGGTCATGGCAAGGTCATTAGGGGTCTTCAAGGTCAAAGGAGGTAAAATGGGGCAACATTGTTGTATGGCCAGGAAACTTTCCGGGTGGGATTGATTGTTGATGCCAAAACTCTTAAAGAGCACAACAAGGTCATCAATCAGCGTCATAGCAAGGTCAAGGAGGTCAAAATGGGGGTAACTTTGGTGTATCCCGACGAAACTTGGTGGATGGGGGCCATCTGTTGATACAAAAATTTTAAAGGTCATCAGGGTCTTCAGATCAAATGGGGTAACGTTGGTGTATGGACATGAAACCTGGAGGTGGGGTCAATTGTTGCTGGTGCCAAAATTTCAAAGGTCCACGACAGGTAATTAGAGGTCATTTAAGGTCAAAGGAGGTCAAAGCCTATTTTCTTGAGATCGAGGGACGTACGTTTCTGCAACTTGTTGGGTGGGTTGCCCCTTGATCTTCCACAGACTGAGTTTGTATTGTTAGTGAAGCAAAGGTCATGCAGGGACATCCAAGGTCAAAGGAGTCAATTGGGGTAAACATTGGGGTATGAACGTGGAACTTGGAAGGTGGGGTTTGTTGCTGACAAAAATCTTAAAGGTCATGACAAGGTCTCAGGAGTCATTCAAGGTCCAAAGGAGGTCAAATGAGGTAAACGTGTATCCACATGAAACTTGGTGAGACGGGGATGATTGTTGATGGCGAAAATGTTAAAGGGTCCATAGTTAAGGGAAGGGTCATCATGGATCACTCAAGGCAAAGGCTGTCAAATCCCCCTTAATACAACTATGCATCCCTACCCAATCCCCATGGATGGGTTACTGCATCATTGACTATGCACTCGTTGTGAATGTTGACTTTTTTTGACATTTCCCCCCACCCTGTCAACCCGGGAGGTCCCTGGGGGAATGCATTCATGGTTAGTGGGGCTTGTCCCATCTACAATATACTTTAAGTTTGGCTAACTCTAGCTCATCTGGAAAAAGTTTATGGCAAAATTTTACCTTTTTTTGTTGTCCAGACACACACACACAACATACGTACATACATCCTTACTACATACGTACATCCAGACATTGCCATTTCATAAGCCGGATTTTGCTACGCAATCCGTCCAAATATCTGAAAACTACTTGTCTATTATCATAATGTACTGGGTTGTGGATATTTCTGTGTTAGATTTACTAGGCAAGAATGACTTGAGATGTTTGGCAAGAAAAGTAAAAAGGAGAAAATAATGTTTTTGTGGTTGTGAAGTTTCCCATTCCACTTCAACCCATCTTGCCCTTTCTTACCCACCAACAGTCAAGAAGGTGGTCCCTGAGGCAACTGGTAAAGAGATCTTCCAATGAGGTATATATTGTGCTCAAATCTCTGAATATATGGATTATGCACCACTTATGTAAAATTTTGATGTTTGTATATTTTCTGTCTACCCTCTCAAGACAGACATGCTTAATGAACCACACATTGAACAGTACGAAATGTCTCCTTAATCATTGCCAACCTTTGCCTATGACACTGTGATCATTTTTTTCCTCAAATTTGTTGATTTAGCACTTGATTTTAGCTCCTTCACTTACTCACTCACACATAATTATTAAGTTACTCACTCACTCACTCAAACATAATTATAAATCACTCACTCACACATGCAAGATTATCGCTCACTCATTTACTCACCCGCTCAGGTTTTCTGTATTTTTGTTATTTTTGGAATTATTACCTCTCCTCTGAGTTCCTGAAGCATCTCAGCTTCAAACAATGTGTCTCCTGGCAACTGAAGATTACAGCCATCCAATTTCTTCCATTTGCTGTTTAATCTCCCATCCCAATGGAAAACATGTGACCTCTGAAAAAGAACCAGTCACTGAAAATGACTTAAACAGCTTTTAGCACAAACAAACTGTACTAAATTTTGAAAATATTTAAACAAAGAAATTTGGTTACATCCTGATGAAGAGTAAATCATATGCTTCAACAATAGGTAACTTTTAAAGGATATTTTCCTACAATAAAGCACTTATCCAGAAGTATACAAGAGTCAACAGTACATGTTTTTTAAAGGTGCAACGAGAGATTTCGCATATCAGGTGTCCCTAAAAATTTGAAAGTACTGATTTTTGTCCTGATGTAAAGCTTTCCATCAAAAATATCCCTACCTGAAAGGATTAAGCTGAGAAATGTTTCTTTGATACAAAAATTGTGAAATTTCTAATTTCGTATAGGAGCAAATACGAAATTCAGCCTATTTTTACATAGAAATATGAGCAAATCAAAATCACCTTTTTCTCTCTTTTAAGACATTTCTGTAGCAAAATACAAAATAAGAAATCTATTGAGTGTCTAATCTATATGAAAATACTATTATGACAAAATATTTCGGTGCCTCAAAATCTCTCGTTGCACCTTTAAGAGGGCATGAGGGAGGTGAGGGAAGGGGAAATATGATGCAGAGAAACAAATGTGACATAGTGAAGTGCGAAAGCCAGAAATTACAGAGGCACAGTGTACAAACAGGGCAAAAAACATACAAATACTGTAGGTCTGTAAGTAAATGTAAGGCCTGTATGGTACAAGGGAAAAAATGCACTGGGACAGTAGTAATAAGAATTGCTGTGCACTGTGAAAAAACAACCAAACAGTGAAATTACCGGGGAAAATTATCAGAAATTAAGTTGAACTGTGGCAGAGCAAAGTACGTTAGCCATAAATTGCAATGTCACAGAGCACAGATCAAAAATAGGGAATAGGGACGGCGGTCCCAAATAGGTCGTCCAATATAATGTGTAATGGGCCCAGATTTTGAGGAAAATAGGAAAATAAGACACCCCTATAAAATTTTGGTATAGCCCAGGCCCCAGTCAAGGATTAAGTTGCCGATGATGTCATTCTGAGTGACATCAAGAGCAGAATCACCGTCTCGATATTCTCTTCTTTCAGGTATGTTCTAAATCTTGTATAATTATGCATGATTAATTAAGTAGTTAATTCAGTTAATCACGATACATGACTTTATATGGCTTATCTTGGTGCATTAAGAGGAAAACATTGACTTTTTATGTCATATTTCATGCTATTTGGTATGTTCAACAATACTTCACCGGGTAATTAAATTGTTAAGAAAACACATGTTAATCTTGTAAATTAGAAGGGTGATGAAAGTAATTATGAATATTTTTGATGTCATTTATAATTATCTGAATAAATTATAAAAGACTTTGAATGAGTTGAAACACCAAGATAACTATGGGAAATGATACAATGTCCTGACTGATGTAAGATGGCCTAAATGTACAGGAATAGGCCTAGATATACTTAAGTGTATCTATGTGTGAGGACAAATTAAGCCATAATAAGCTTTTGCTAATTAATAAGTGCTAGATATGTTTGAACCATACCACAGAATTGAAACAATATTATCAGGCACCGAAAATCATTAATACATGGAGTCTATGGGCATATTTGGTTTGACCTGGTGACCTGAATAGCTAGATGAAGAGAGTTTTACCCAAGTTCCAGTTCTCTAGGGATAGATCATTCTGGTCAGTCTACCTAATTGATTTAGCAAACTAATATTCTCATTGTCAAAGGTAAAGTTCAGTGACATAGGTACTCTGCAGTAGCTACCGAGTTGAAAATGAGGATGAGCTTAGATACCTAGGAGTAGAATGGACTTCACAATGTGTTGTCACAGAGAGAAAGTAACCCAAGTTCCAGTTCTCTGAGGATAGATCATTCTGGTCAGGCTACCTAATTGATTTAGCAAACTGATATTCTCATTGTCAAAGGTAAAGTTCAGTGACATAGGTACTCTGCAGTAGCTACCGAGTTGAAAATGAGGATGAGTTTAGATACCTAGGAGTAGAATGGACTTCACAATGTGTTGTCACAGAGAGAAAGTTACCCAAGTTCCAGTTCTCTGAGGATAGATCATTCTGGTCAGGCTACCTAATTGATTTAGCAAACTGATATTCTCATTGTCAAAGGTAAAGTTCAGTGACATAGGTACACTGCAGTAGCTACCGAGTTGAAAACGGGGATGAGTCTAGGAGTAGAATGGATTTCACAATGTGTTGTCACAGATAGAAAGTGGACCACTGGAGACTGTGTTATACCAGTTACTATGCCTACCAGTAAATCTAGCTACCTAGCTCTACCTTTACTTGGGTTCAAGATACTTTTTTGTTGCTATAAATAGCCACATATTTGAGAGTAAATGGTTAAAATGAATTGGAAGCAAAATAGTGGATAAACACACAAATTATCTAGTGAAACAGCAATTTTTTACTATGGCCAAACAAAATGAGATTGTTTTTGAAAATTTCACTAATTCGATAATTCATAAAAGATTTGTAGATTTATTTGGGAAATTTTCACATGAGTTCCAAAGAAAAAAACAATTTTACCGTTTGAAAGAATGTTGAGTTTAAGGGATTGTGAAGAAGCCCCACCCATGGGAGAAATTGCCTGCTGTGATTAGAGTTTGTTGTATGGGTATTACTTATATAATTCCACTATAGTAGGATGTTCTTTTAAAATGATTAAAAACACCTAAACATGAGCTATGAGTGGTGAGAGAAAATTGTATCAGCATGTGTTAATTTAGACAATTCATAATTAGGAGAAAAGAATGAATGCATTTGCCTATTGGAACTAGTTTAGTTTGGAAACTTTTTGACTTATTTCAACATATTAAAAAAAAATCCTTTTGTTTTGGAATTAGTGAATAACATCAGGTTCATATTTAGGTCTCCTATCAAATGTTTTATTATTCAAATTAAGCCATAGGGAAATCTGTTCAAGTTATTCTCTGTTTGGAATTGTTAACCTGATTGGTAAGTGAGATCAATTTAATTCATTTCTTATATGCTTCAATTAAGCATGGGGGTTTTACTAAAACATTAACTAGTGGTGTGTTGAGGTTTAATACTTGTCACGAATACGTTTATTAAGATTTATGGTCATAATTACTTGGGGTTTGTACTTATGTTGGGAGTTGTCGGAGGAGTCGGGGAAAACCCGCCACATTGGTGCAAAATTATATTTGAGTTTTGACTATCATGTTTTGGCCCCCCCCAAGGTTGAAATATAAAGGTGTCCATACCTTTTTACTTCTTTCTCTAGTGATACACTTATCAAAGTTTGCCTTATGATACAGATGCTGACGCAAAAATCAAGTACAAGTCAGAACAGATTTTTAAGGTATTTTCTTGTATTTGTAGGCAAACGTCCTGGTTCCGACATGTGGCGGTATTTTGCCCAGTCTACATCACATGTTATTAGGACCTGGTCACACTTGTCAATTTGAGATATTTACAATGATTTGCGTTCTTTGCCAAAGCTATTAATTAATGACTTGATACCTCGAGCATCATTAATTAATGTACTATAGATTACGTAATAAAGCATTTTTGATGTCTGAGTGAGCATCAGAGCAGAATTCACGCCTTGATATTCTTCTGTCGCTGTCTTTCAGTTTTATGTGCCGACGCCCCCTCCCAGCTTCGTTGTGTTGTCTCATTGTTATCCGAACCACAACCCTAGAAAGACGCGTCCCAGGGTAACATATGTAAGTGGGGTTTCCTCGAACAATAACAATCCAAAGTGATGTTGAGTCACCGGACCACACACCACGCCCTCACAAGTTTTGCAGCCCTATGCAATAGCTCCCCACCACACCCCATGACCCCTTGAGCCGACACCCCATAGCGCCCGTTGACCAGTACCCGCCAGGACAACAACCACCCCTGGGAAGCCACATCCCCATACCGACCCGGTGACCACAGACCCACCTACCCTGACCACCCTCCAATACCTCCAACGCACACGCTCCAATAACTCCTAGACCATACAGATCCACTACCCCTGGACCACACCTTGGATCACCTCCGCATAGCCCCGGACCACACCTCATTGGGCGACCGCCCGTGGGGTGGGCAAGTTTCCCCTCTGGCTTGAAAAACGGGACGATATGGACCAAATAGCAGTTTTCATTTGTACCGCTTTTTCTGGAAATTTGGGAACCAAGTTTTCAGCCTCACTTGTGAAGCAAATTAAAGTAATTTGAGGATTTGTTAGGGGCAGGGCGCCGTAGGGGCGCTGCGGTGCATTTTGTCCAAGTTTATACTGACTTGGAGTCCAATCAACCGTGACTACTTCCAGATTTTTTTTGCCCCCCTGGCGGAACAACTTGGAAATTTTGCCCCCCTCTGAATCAACTGCCTGGGTACGCCACTTTACCACACCCCACAGACCATAACCCTGGGCAACACACCTCCAATACCCCTGGACCACACCTCCAATACCCCCTGGAGCACACCTCCAATACCCCCAGACCACACCCACACCCCATAACCCTGGACCACAACCCCTACCCACAGACCCAGCAACACCTCCCCATATCCTAGCCCGCACCCTTCCACTAAGTTTTCATCACCCTTGTGACGTAACAGATCTTCCAGATATACTTTGTTCACAAGAAAAGTGTCAATATGAAATCATTAAATAGGTCAAATATGGCTAATTAATTATGCAAATAATAAGCTGTGTGTAAATCGAATCAGTTCAAGAATCCGTAGCCCCGCACCCGTCCACCACAGCAGAAAAGTGTTCCCATGAAAATCTGAAAATATAGGTCAAATATCTAATTAATATGCAAAATATAAGCTTTTGTAAAATCGAATCATTTCGAGAATCTGTAGCCTGCCCCTTCCACCAATTCAGACCACTGTGTGACGTACAGATCTCCAGATATTTTGTTCACAAGAAAAGCTCAAACACCCCCAAAGACCAAATCCGACGACATACTGGTATCATGCTGCCATATAAGGTTCTTTCCTATCGGATCTACCCTAAAAAAAAACTGGTAAAGGGACAGGAACATACATACAGACAGAACTTTAAAAAAGTTTAAAGGTCAATCAAGAATCCGAATAATCTCTCTTGCCCAAGGTAAACTTGCGATAGGACTTCTGCCCCAAACCCCGGTTCAGGCCTCAGGTGGAAGTCCTAACCAGTACCAAGGGAATAAAAATGATTGTACTATAAAGACTGGTAATACTTGTTTTTTTCTTATACCTCCCTGGACGTTTGATTCTTCTGGGAATATGGTTGTAAGTGAAAATAGGCTTGTTTCACCTCATTGACCAATGAATTGTACCATTTAGCTCAAGAAGTGTTAATAATTTGCACCATTGCCCTTGTGAGCACTCTATCCAAGTAAATTATTGACAAGGCATAAATACAAGCCTACATCGAATGACGAAACCTACTCCCAACGTTACCAGAAACTCTTTATTTTCCTCTACCTCTGTAGTGGGAAGATCTAAGCAAAATGACTGAAATCAGGCAAAAGCTACCAACTTCACCCCTATATTTTTGGGGGGGAAAAATTTAAACCCTGCCCCTAGTCCCCCAATACAAAGCTCCTAGTGCCAGCTGATACAAGGCAGCGGTAATCATACACACTATGTATCTTCCTCAGCTAGGTTTTGTCTCTTTCCAGTGTGTAGAACGTGAGGTGGAAATAGTCCTTACTTTGATTCGGCCAGCACCTTCTTTCTTCCTATAGCAATGGTTGAAAGTCCACAGGACAAACTATTGGACACGGTTTTTGTTGGGTTGGTCCTCTCAAAAAAAAAAAAAAAAAGAATGGTAGCCCTATTAGTAACAAAACTTTTAGTCTACTTTTTAAGTCTACCAAAGTATGCAAAATCAATGTATAAAACAATGTATAATATCTGTAAGATCATTGCTGCCATTTTGTTTGGCTCAACAGCAATCACAGAAAATAACGGCCATGATGATTGCACTATACACAATCTGGCTGCCAAGCATTTACTGTATATGTCTCTCTACTAGCAATAAGAAGATGAAACCTGCAGACATTCGTGTTATAAAATAATGCGGTGATTGCAGTACTAGTTATTATACTAGAACGTGCACATAGCAAGTCAGTGTTTGCCCCTTGGTTTTGGGACAACCAGAGTTATGAATGCTGGGACACCACAGCATGACTCGCAAATGACCAAATGGGACATGCCGCAACATGGTAGACTTGGGGCTACCATGACCCACCCCCCTGCCCCCCCCCCCCCCCCCCCGAGGATTTTGGAGACACCATTTTTTTGTGAAGCTTATACTATAAGCAACTGAATTCAGGTGTCTGCAAAAATCCCCACCCTGGGTTAAACGGTGAGGGCGCCTTTTTTCAAATGGCTGCCAAAATGCCACCACCCTCCCTTCGGGAGAGAAGGACCCACATGCCTAGCACGACACAGAAACTTCACAGACACTTGATTTTGTACCAATGCTAGCTAATAGGTCCTCCTCTATATACCTTGATACCAAATGGTACCACCAGTTAGCAAAATTATTGTCAATTTCCATACACACATAGGCGAAAATTCAATTTTTTCCGCCAAAAAATGTTAGGAATATCAATTTTCATGCTTTTTTGGCTCTACTTGAGATGAAAATGACTAGTTTTATATATAATGAGAGATTTTAGTGCTTAAATGTTTTTTGAGTCCGCTAAATTGCAAATAAGCAATTTTCCCATCCACCCTATATTCAGTACCCTGTTTTTCATACTTTCTTAACAATGACGTCACGCCGTCACAATGGGATTTTGATACAAATGGAAAGAAGAACTCTAAGCTACCTTGTGGTACCAAATGTTACAGGAATCGGATGTTCAAGTAATAAAAATCACAGGGGGGTGGTCTGGAGTTTGTTTACAAAAAAATGACTCAGGTAAAACGAGGGTTACGTCAAAACGAACAAGTATAATCGATGCCTTCCCTAAGCCTTGGAAGATCCATTGATGTGTGCCAGAGCACTCGTATGAGAGATTTGTTGAGGAATGCACCCCAGAGAACCAATTATCAAGCCGTAATTTGCTACCAGGCAGATGTGGCCGAGCCAGAAATTCTTCCACCAGATGATCAAGGTTGGAAGTTAAATGATGGAGATTCCAGGGCTCCCTCCTGAGTGGTTACACGCAACTATATGAAACTTTCAAAAACCATGGACCACTACTTCCCAAGGCTCTAAAAAAAATGATTCCACCTGACTGGCAATGGCTAGGCAAGTTAAGAAACCAGTAATTAACTTCACAAATCATTAAAAAAGAACTACTGTAAATAATGCTATTAATGATAATATTAATGATCCTAGGAAACTGTGGAGTACAATTAATAATGAAGGTTCCAAAGAAAACTCACCGACCTGTAACTAATATTAAAACAATTCAGGTTTTTACTTGTGATGATAAGGAGAATTTCCGATCAATTTACAATGGGGTATAGTATTTCACTTCTGTAGGTAAACTTTGGGCAATAAATTTATGATACTAGTAATAATAATAATAGTTGAGATAATTTTAACTTTCCTAACCCAGAGATTACAAACTAATTTCAATTTGATATTATAACTCCTGTTTTTGTATTTGAATCGATCTGTAACTTTTCTAATAATAAGAGGCTACAGGTATTTGTAATGTTTGTAAATTAAACCCTCAATTTGTCAGCACCATAATTTGGTTACCCACTCTTGCATATATTTGTAACCGTTCGTTGATCATTCAGTTTCCCTCTGATTGGAAAAAATAGGGGACAAAAAAAAAGCGGTCCCCAAATAGGTTGTCCGTTTATGTAATTGTGCCGAACCATAGAAGCCAACACACCCCATATCACTGACCACACAACAACCATCACAAGTGTCAGCCCTATGCAATACCCCCGGCCATACCCCATACCCCCGGACCACTCTCCACACCCCCGGACCACACCCATACCACAATCCCCATACCCCGAGCACACCCTCCTACCCCCAGACCACACCCCCACCACCCCCCCTGACCCAAGTCCCCCTACCCCTTACCCCCAACCCCTACCCCCTTCCCACCCCCCCTCCCCCCAATCCACCCCTCCCCAAGCCCATCCCCGTCCCCTCCCCTCCCCCCCTCCCCCCTACCTCTACCACCCCAATACCTCTACCATACCCCTTTCCCAACAACCATCTTCCCCCTCCCCCCTTCCCCTCCCCTCTGCCAACCCCCCCCTCCCCCACCACCCCTCCCATTCCCTGGCAACAACCATACTTCCAATACCACACCCCATAATCAAATCACCGAACCACAACACCACACCCTCACAATGTCAGCCCTATGCAATACCACACTATACCCATACCTCCAGACCACAGCCCTATGGACCAACCCACAGGCACCACCCCCCACAACCACAGACCACACCCAACAACCCACAGACCACACCCAACACCCACAGACCAACCCACACACACGACACAGACCACACTCCAACACCCAGACCACACCCACAAGCCCACAGACCACAACACACCCACCCCACCCCCAACCCCATTCCCCCATACCACAACCCCATAACCTCCAACCACAACCCCATTACTGTCCCATACCACCCCACCCCATCCAAACCACCGCCAACCATATAAAGTCACCGCCGTCACCTTCCCACCCCCAATCACCCCTTCCCCACCCCTCCGCTTCCCCCCCTCCCCTCACCCCATATCCCGCCCCCATATCCTCCCCCTTCCCCCCCCCCCTCCTCCCCCATTACCCCCCCCCCTCCCCCTTCCCCCCTGGCGCCCCCGCCCTCCCCCTTACCCCCGCGGGCGCCGTACCCCCCCTCCCCCTTCCCCCCAGGGTGGGCAATCACCGCCCTCCGCGCCTTTCCCCCCAAACGCCCTCCCCTTCCCCCACCACCCCTCTTCCCCTTCCCGCCCGTGCACAGAAACACCACCTGCCCCCCGATCACCGAAGTGGGTATAGTAACTCCCCGCCCCTCGCCCCCTCCCACCCCCACACCGATTTCCCCTCCCCCCCCTCCCCACCTCCCCCTCCCCCCACCCACCCCTCTCCTCGGGGAGCCCGCCTCTGCCCGCTTTTCCCCCACCCCTACTTACAGACCTCACTCCCCAACCACACCCCAAATCACATCAGTTCGATCCACCAGTTTTCACCACTGTGTGACGTACAGATCCCAAATTTTGTTCACAACTTTGTCAATAAAATCATGGAAAATGGTCCAAATATGCTAATTATGCAATTAGGTACTTAACACAATGCAATATATTACTGTTGTAAATCGCATCAGTCTGAGAATCTGTAGTCCAGCCCCTCACCCTTCCACAAGTGTTTCAGCCCTGTGTGATATACAATCTCCAGATATTTTGTTCACAAAAAAAGTGACAATGAAATCATGACAGACGGTAAAATATCCTAATTAATTATGCAAATTTAGTACTTAGAATGCATAATCGATGTAATCTAATCAGTTCGAGAATCTGTAGCCCCCGCACCCCTTCCACCAGTTTCAGCCCTGTTTGACGTATAGATCTCCAGATATTTTGTTAAATACATGCTCAAACGCCGACGCCGCCAGACGACGCATAGCGCCCACGGATCATGCTGGCCCATAAGTTTCTTTCTTTCTTCGGACGACCTAAAAGCTAAGGTTACAACTATCTTCAAGGAGGGTGACCAAAGTGAGGTTAACAACTAATAGGCCCCCTTTCTGTTCTCCCTATTTATCAACAATTCCTTGAGCGTGCTGTTACCTGATCAGCTTTAACATTATCTACTCAAATAACATTTTAAATCAGTGTCAGTCAGGTTTTATAGAAGTACAACCAGTACTAATCACCTTTATAAAATGTAACCCTGATCATATCCCTTAATCACATAAATGATAGGAAAGCAAACATGATCTAATCTTCTTTAGATCAAAGACGGCTGTTTGATATGTAATCATAATCTATACTTCTTAGTAAATTAACGAAGTATGGTAAAAAAAAAATCCGGTAATGCATTAAATTGGTTTAATTCTTATCTAAAAGATAGATCAAAAGCTGTTAATTTAATTCCTGGGTACTTTCATACTTTAAGAATATTGAATATTGGGATACCTCAAGGATCAATTCTTGTTCCTCCTTTTAATTTATAATTTTTTGTGAATTCTTTCAAGCCTGTCAGTTTTCATTCAAATGTGTTATGTATGCAGATGACACTACCCTTTTAGTCAGCTCATCTGACCCATCAACCTGCAAAATTAGCTTAACACTAACTTGACTAAAATTGCTCACTTGGTTCAAGTCAAATAAACTTGCCTTGAACATAAAAAAAACTAAAATTCATGTTGTTTGGAAATCAACAGACACTAAATAATTATATAAAAATATTTCTTAATGTATGACAAATGTTTCTATTGAAAGAGCCAACTCATACAAGTCTTGGGTGTTATTTTGATCCGCTTTTATTGTGGAGCAATCATGCCGATTTGTTTGTTTGAAATGTTTCCCCAAGATAATTTTGGTGTAAGCATGAGAATTAAGCATTATCTTCCTTCTCATCCTACAGTCAATATGCTTGCCAAAGCCTTGGTCTTTCCGCATTTTGACTACTCGGCAGTTCTGTTTGGTCCAATTTCAATACTGCACCATCAATGATCTCCCAATTTTTTGCAAAACAGACTTGCCCGTGTCTTTTTCTCAACATTCGAAGCCTCGGTTGACAAAATGATGAAAGAACCTTGGTTGGACTCATCTGGAGGAGAAGCTGGAATTATCAGATGCTTGACTTTTAACTTTTAAATGCCTTAACATTTGCCCTGATTTTATCTCCATTTTGCTTTACTTTTTACCAGTGCACACATTCTAAAGGCACTCGGAGTCAGAGCTCAAACTGTTTGAATCATTCCATCATCGAATAACAAAGCTGGTAAAAAGAAATTCCGTACGAGCAGCTGACTCTGGAATAATCTACCAAAAGGCAACACGAAGTAAATTAGATTCCTTGGTTTGGTTTTCTTTTAAAAAAGTCCATACCCACATGATATCCTTTTTCATATTTGTGAGTGTATGTAATATGAAGTTGTGTGTGATTGGTAATGCATATGTGGGGGTGTGTAGGTTTACATGCATCATTTGGTTAATGGTGTTCATTGTAACCTTTGTATTGTATATTGTGTATGTATGTGTGTGTATGCGTGTGTGTTGGGGGGGGGTTGGTGTGTGTGTGTGTGTGTGTGGTGTTGTGGGTGTACCTGCTACATCTTTCAAAGTGCTAGAGTGTTATTTGTATGTATATATGTACATAATCTTACATACACATATCACAGTACATATGTGTTATTAAGATTATGTACCTAATTTAATTTTTTCTGTAGTACTGTAAATTATTGTTATCAGGATCAGGTCCCTTCCTGGGAGAACCAATACATTTGTATGAAGTAATTTTCCTGATAAATAACGATTAAATAAATAAATAAATGGACACTAGATACAAGTGGCCATCAGGAGTTGATGCCACAAGAGATGTCTGACATAATAGTAGAGGAAGAATATATGATACAGAAGAAGACAAGTAAGACATGACATCAAGAAGAGGAGATGAAAGAGAAGCATTTCGCTATCACAGGAGCTGCTTAAAGCATTGCTTAAAAGATTGCCAATTTAAAATACAATTCTGTATTTAAAATTGGAATCTTCTTATCCCAAACACGGTGGGTTCTCAATTGATTCAGAGCCAGATGGTGGTCCAATGTCTGGCTGCTTAATTGAATTCTGCAAGGTCATTGTCCGTGCATTGTTGCACCAACATTAGGCAGACCAAGATAGTGCTCCATTCCTGATCTCTTCCAGGGAGACCTCACTTCTGCAAGGCAAACCTTTGATCGGCCGATTCTGGATCTCAATCAGCCCGAGACAAACCCGCCACTTACTCAGCCCACAAGAAGCCATCAAATACCATAGATGCCCCTTTTTTTGAGCAGCAAGTCTTTCTTTCCACAAGCCACTCCCCCAAACATCCTTGCGAACTATTTCAAAGAACCTGACTTGGCCTTAGAAACTACCCGGACCTATGGCGGTCAGCAGCCGGGCTCTGTCCAAACAAAAGGGCGATCCACACCAGATACTTGGCAGCTTTGCTCATGCATTCACGACTGCGCATTATAGTTGTCCGCTGGAGCTGGCCGAAGACACCAACCCACCGCGCCAAGCCGGCAGGAGGCATCCCAACGACAGCTCAATCTCTGGATTGACCCTCCCATACAGGGCAATACTCCACACATGAGCAGGCACAGGGCAAGCTCCGTCGATCCCCCCCCCCCTCAAGGGCATGTGAGCAATACAGGTTAATGGGGAAAAGCCCCATTTGGGGGCAGAGCTCGAATTACTTGGGTTCACACATGCACAAAATGCATGTACTCTTTTTCTGGGTGCATGTAAAGTTTCTGTACTGACAGGCACAGTGTGCATGTAAATTTAAATACTCAATTTGATTTTCCATTAATATCAGCACATTTTAACATAATAGAAAAACAACTTAAAATATGAAATGAACAAGTTTTATAAATCTGTATTTTAGCTTCGGTATTATTAGTTACACATAAATTCACAAGCTTTTAAATAAAATAAAACCAACACATTTGCCCTGTGAAGCATTATAGGGGCCACATGAATTCTATTTTTGGTTAAGCTTGTATCAATATAAGGCCGAAATGTACTTGGGCAGTGTGTGAATATATTGCACTGGATCATTTTGCCAGGTTTCCTTGTGAAGGCATGCGTGTGACTGGTGACCCAATCATGCCTCCAAAAGTATAACATAATCATAATGATCCACTTTGTAAGAGCTTATACTTTTTGTTCCATGCGGCAGTGTGAACATGATTGAACATTGCATGTGCCATTTGATGTGTTCATGTAAGTTTTCGCTGGTTTTATTTTGTAATTCCAGGTCGGTTGGTGGGGGTTCAGGGGGCAGCGACCCCGGAGCTCTTGAGTTTAACATTTTCGAGTGCTTTCGGAGAGAGGCTTACTTGAAGCAGATGAACTTATGCTGGAAGTTGCAGGGGGTCCAGGAGCGGAGCCCCCAGAAGCTCTTGGTTTTTTTTAAAGCATGTTTCTTTCTGCGCATCCGGAGAGCTCTCGTTTATCTCGACAATCATGAAAGCAGATGAACTACACTGCCCCTGGCGTGGTCCAGGTTGGGAGCCCGTTGCAGCTCTTGAATTAAATAGCATGTTTTTGATGCCTTTGGAGAGATCACAGTCATCTCATTACTTTGAAGCAGAATGAAAACTAAACTGTGCCCCTGGCGGTTGGTCAAGGTGCAGAGCCCCGGAACCTTCAGTTTTGCTACATATTCAAAGTGCTACAGTGTTATTTGTATGTATATATGTACATATACTACATAGCACATATTACATGTTATATGTGTATGTAAGATTATGTACCATTAATTATTTTTCTGTATACTGTAAGTATTGCTTTAATCGGTCTTCCTGGTTGGAGACCAATACTTTGTATTGAGGGAATTTCTGAGAAATAACGATTAAAGAAATAAATAAATGGTTGCACTAGATACAAGTGGCACATCAGGAGAGTTGATTGCACAAGAGTGTCTGACATAATAGTTAGAGAAAGAATAATCTGATACAGAAGAGACAATTAAGACATGACTAAGAAGAGAGGAGGCAAGAGAAGATCCAATTTTGATAAAGGACGCTGCATTAAAGATTGGCTTAAAAAGATTGCCAATGTAAAAATACCAAGGATATTAAAATTGGAAATTCTTCTTATCAAACACGGTGGTTCTCAAATGTGATCTAGACAGAGGTGGTTACAAGGTCTGGCTGCTTCACTGAATCTGCAAGGTCATTGTCTGTGCATGTTGCACAACATGGCAGACCAAGATGCTCCAGTTTCCTGATCTGCTTCCAGGTAGACTCACTTCTGCAAGGAGGAAACTTTGATCGGCGATCTGGATCTCAATCAGCCGAGACACCGCCCATCAGCCACAAAAGAAGCCATCAATACCAATAGATGCCACTTTGTTGACAGCAAGTCTTTCTTCACAAAGAGCCAACTCCCCCAAACTCCTTAGAGACGAGTCAAGAACCGGACTGCCCTAAGAAAATACCCGGACCTATGGCGGTCAGCGCGGCCTTGTCCAAACACAGGGCGCTCCATACCTGATACTTGGCAGCTATGCCCATGCATGCTACGCTGCTTCATGTATTAAGTTGTCGGTTGGAGCTGGACGAAGACACCCCGGTCAATATACTAATAATAATAGAGAGATTTTATATTAGCGCCTCTGCTATTGGCCTCTAAGCGCATTCACAATGGCTGCTGACACTTGGCCCACCATACCATAACCATTAGCATCATTTCAAGGGATGCACAGATTCGGATTCAGCGCTTTCCCTTATCAGCAAAATACATCGAGATAACCATCGCCACCGGGACTCAGCTTCCCAAATATCCATGGGTAAATCGAGACAACCAAGCAGTTAATTTCTTGTCCAGGGAAATTACAGACAGCGGATCTCACAGGCTCGTCTCGAACGCACGCCTATACGCATGGGTGAACATACACTGGAGTCGAACGCTTAACTGATTTGAGCTATCTTGTACGCTTACAAAGCTGGCAAGAGGCATCCAACGACGTGTCAAGCTTCTGGATTGACCCCCATACGGGCAAGCATACTCACACACGAGCAGCAAGGGCAAGCTCCGTCGAATCTCAGGGCATGTGAGCATACAGGGGAATGGGGGGAAAAAGCCCCTTTGGGGTAGAGCTCAACTTACTGGGTGCACACATGACACAAATGCAGAACCCCTTTTTTGTGTGCATGTAAAGTTTCTGTATACATTGACAGTGGCATGTAAAAATTTATAAATAGCAATTTTGATTTTACAGTATATCAGCATGCATATTTAAACATAAGTAGAAAAAAAAACACTTAAAATATAAAATGAACAAGTTATAAAATCTTGTATTTAGCTTCTGGTTCTTAAGGTAAAAAATAGAATTCACAGCTTTAAGAAAGTAAACCAAACATTTGCCCTGGGAGCTTCATAGGGGCCATGAATAATATTTTTGCTAGCTGATCAATCATAAGGCCTAAATGTACTGGGCAAAGTGGGTGCATATATTGCACTGGATCATTTTGCCAGGTTTCCTTTGAAGGCAGGCGTTGGGAACGTGTGACCCAATCCTGCCTCAAAAAGTATAACAGTATCAATAAGGATCCACTTTGATAAGAGCTTGACGTTTTTCTCAGCGATGTGTGAACATGATTGACTGTGCATGTGCCATGTGAGTTGTGATGTAATTTTCAGCATGGTTTTATTGTAATTCGATGGTCTGTTGTTGGGGGGGTCAGGCAGAGACCCCGGAAAAGCTTTGAGTTTAAACATGTTCGAGTGCTTTCGGCGGGGTTATCGTGAAGCAGATGAACTATGCTGAACGTTGCAGGGGTCCAGGAGCGGAGCCCCCAGAAGCTCTTGGGTTTTAGCAGTTTCTGCGCATCCGGAGAGCTCTCGGTTATCTAACAATCATGATGAAGCAGATGAACTCACTGCCCCTGCGGGGTCCAGGGGGCTGGGCCCGTGGAAGCTCTTGAGGTAAATAGCATGTTTGAGAGCCTTTGGAGAGATCACAGTTCATCTCATTATCTTGAAGCAGATGAACTATAATGGCCCCTGGCGGGTGGTCAAGGTGACAGAGCCCCGGAACCTCTCAGTTTAGT
>JAMKCH010014762.1:0-33824 GCA_023653785.1 Ophioderma brevispina | reverse complement strand
TTAATGATCATATAACTCCAAAAACCGATAGTTTCAAGTTTACCATTCTTGCAAATTTCCCCCGTATGTGGGCTGAGCTTCCTGAGCCAGTCAGAGATGATTTCATTGTTTATAGCAGAAAGACATTTTTAAGAAACGTCTGAAAAAACATTTCACTGAAATAAGCTTTGAAGAGCTGGACTCCTAAGTATTTTTATTTTCTTAAATGTATTTTTTATAAATTTGTTGTCTGCAGTCTGCCATATCTTCCTTGCATTTCCCAACATGTCTGCTTTTTTGTGGGGGTGGGTGTTTAGGGTTATTAAGTTAGTTAGGGTGGGTTGGTGTGTGGCATCTGGTGTGGGTTTTTGGTGGTTTGTGGTTAATGGGTTATTGGACATGTTGGGTTTTCTTGTTCAATGAAATATGGCTGTCTGATTTCTTGTTTTTAAATGAAAATTGAGTGCAATATTCAAAATATTTTGTATTTTATCATTTGTGTTGTGCTTTGCCTCAGTGAGTCGGAGGAATCACATCCTTTGGATGACAGCGGTTTCTTGCTCCTGATTTCCTCCTGGCTAGCTCACTGAGGCAATTTTAATTTTAATTTTTATATTTCTTTTTCTTGATATGTTTATATATTGTTCAATTTTGATGTTCTTAGCCGAATATGTAAATAAATAAATAAATAAATAAAAAAAAGCGGCAGGGCCAGATGAGATTTTACCATGGCTCCTGAAAACAACAGCGGACGAATTAAAGTCTGACTCGGAGATTTCAAAATATTATTTTTTTGTGTAATAATGAAAAATAGTCAACTAGAACTAAAGATAGTAACCTAAAATGCACAATTCTGAAATTTGAGATGAATCGGATTTTTCGTTTTGATGCAGTAAACATTTATGTGTAGTATTACGTCCCATAGGATACTGTGTATAACAAAAATTCCGGATCCGGTGTAGAAGTAACCATTGTCCGGCGTACTCGTAGTCCGGGAACAATGGTGAACAATAGGGCAATCGATTCAGTTGACTCTTTACGCAACATTAGTTTCACGCTTTTATCGTCTATGGAGCCCCGGACTATGGCTCCTACCGGACTATATCTGCTTTCACACCAGAATTTTATATCAAAGTTGTGATTTTCTATATGAAGGAATTCGATTTAAGCTTAGCAATTTCACACAGTGATTAGTATATGGACAAGCATTATGTACATGCAAAAAACATGATTTTTTTTTAAATTGAGGCGCCCTCCTCAGGAAATCTCTGAGTCAGCCTTTAAGTCCAGCCCTTGCTGTAGTCTTTCAAGTTTCTCTCGACACTGGTATTGTTCCAGAAGACTGGCTGTGTGCAAACATAACCCCAATATTCAAAAAGGGAGACAGAACTTTACCAGCCAATTACAGATCCGTTAATCTAACAGCAGTTTGCAGTAAAATCTTCGAGCATATTCTTCAATCAAATATTATGACCCTTCTGGACACACACAATATCCTCTGTAATCAACAACATGGATTCCGCAAGGGTCATTCTTGTGAAACACAACTCCTTTCAACTATGCACGATATCACACAAGCCGTTGACAAAAAACAAGTGGATTTAATAATAATAGATTTCCAAAAAGCCCTTGATGAGGTACCACATCAACGCTTACTGCTAAAACTAAACAGATACGGTGTGAGAGGCAAAACTCTTAAATGGATTGAAGCCTTTCTCACCAAACGTAAACAACGGGTTGTCGTAGATGGTGAATTCTCAGACTGGGTCAGCGTCGATTCGAGTGTCCCGCAGGGCACGGTCACTGGACCCTTGGATTTTTTTATTATTTATTAACGATCTCCCTGATGGCATTGAATCCACTGTCCGCTTGTTCGCCGATGCTTGTATTTTGTATTCAACCGTTGCCGGACCTGAGGATGCTGGCAGACTACAAAAGGATTTGGACACACTTACATCATGGCAGAACAAGTGGCAGATGGCATTCAATGCCCAGAAATGTTATGTTATGCACATAACTCATTCGCTATCACCACTGAAACACTCATATTCATTAAATGGTATAAAATTGCAAGAAACGAATGAGCATACATATTTTGGGGTAGACATCAGCAACAAACTAACCTGGGACTCACACATAGATCGCATATCAAGTAAAGCAAATAGAACTCTGGGTTTCCTTAGAAGGAACTTATACGACTGCCCCAAACACATAAAAGAAATCTCATATAAAACTATGGTTAGGCCCATATTGGACTATTGTTCACCTGTATGGGACCCGCATACGCAAAAGCACATTAATCAACTGGAATCTATACAAAACAGAGCCGCAAGATTCGTGACTGGGGACTACAAAAGAAGCAGCAGCGTTACCGCAATGAAAAATGACTTGAAATTGGAACCTTTGCAACAAAGGCGGCAAGTCCAACGTCTAATAACTTTTCAACAAGCTCTCGCGGGTAACCTGGCCATCCCAATACACGATGCCCTACTACCGGTCAAACGGACTCTTCGCCATACAGCACCCTCGTCGAAAAACTTTGTACCCCGGGCTTTATACCAATCTATGCAAGCAAGAACTGCTACAATTTTTCTTTTATACAAAGAACACTGGTTAACTGGAACGACTTTCCAAAATACATAACTGAGATACAGGACAAACAGCAATTTAAAGAAGCCGTCATAAATCACATGAACTGTCAACCATAAACTGTTATTATCACTCTCTCCACATCAAGTTAACATCAAGCGCACCACCTGCACGGTTGGCCCCTTTTTAGGGGTGTTGTGCAGTATCGAAACAAGACAAGAGGAAGCACAGACACACTTTATTGTTTAAATAAAAAGAAATACCATTTTGTTGTAAATCTGGAGGTGTCTCAAATAAAAGCAAACTTATAACCAAGCTATTACGTTTTATATAGCGATTGTCCACCGCTTTAATGCACTTAGCAGTATAAAAAATAACAATTTGTTTTAAATCTGGACGTAATATGGTTGGGCACGATGTGGAGACTTATCGAGCCAGTTTGGTCAGAAGGCACCGTATTGACATCGAAATTGTATTTCTTTATACCAAGTGTGTGTGTTAAAGCAGTCGACAATCCAATTAAATATGTATTATGTTATCATTTACCACTTGTATATTCAGCCAATAATGCATGACTTTTCCTCTGAAACTAAACCATTTTGCTGGCCATCTTGAATTTAGTGCATTGAAACAGAAGTATTCTTTAAATTAGATTCTATGGATTAAAACATCTGATCATCTCATTTATTCTTTCATCAAAGTTGTTGGCTAATATTCAAGTTTTCTCACATTTCACTATTGGCAGCCATATTGGGCGCCATCTTGGATTTGAAGCATTAGAGCAAAACAAGAATACCAAAAATGTATTTGGGAGGGTTGAAAATATATATCTAACCATTTTGTGGTTATGACTTTTTCAAATTTTGACCAACTTTGGCAGCCATCGTGGCGGCCATCTTGGATATCTCAGCAGCATCGGGATTTTTTTCACTGTTAACATCCCGAAATTGCATGCACTGTATTTTGGGGATGAATTTAGTATTCTGCCACCACTTAAAATTCGGCACCTTTAACATGCGGTTTATTCCGTTAACGTTGCCGAATTCGTAGCCTGTGGCAGAATACTAAATTCTTTCCGTATTTTGTTACAGAGTAGGGAGATCATTGATGGATAGACAGTAGAACTCCTAAATAAGAAAGAACTTTAGAAATATAGATATAAAGAAATACTAAAATTCTTCAAATCCAATTACTGAACAACCCTTTTCTCACATGTTTGCGCATGCAGACCAATTGTTTGAAGAAAAACATAAAGGAAAGAGACAGTTAAAAACTAAATGGCAACCAATGACTTATAAAGATAGACAAGCGGATTCTCCACAAACGGCGTAACCAAAATCAAGGTGCCCAAAAGTATTATAATGAGCATACGCAATTACGCACTTCATTAACATGGTTTTGGGCACCACCATATTTGGTTTACGTATCGTCGTATTTGGAAAGTCCTTATGCATATTTATGAGACACGCCATATTTTACGTTCGTCACACTAAGCGAGTGAAAAACAACAATAACAACTGATGCCACATGCTATCACTCGGACTCAAATATCTCTTTTCCTAAGAAAAATTTACAGGGGTCATCGGGAGACTTTTTGTGCATTAGGAATGCAGGAATCTTTTTAGATGCATGGTTTCTTCCATCGATTGGTTTTCGCATAATTATTGCAGAAAAAATCGGCCGATCAGACAATGGAATACTGGGGAAATGCAACACTGATAACTTAACGCGTGATGCACAGATTTGTAGGTGCGTGTGCTTGTGCAGTAACAGCGACGACGCGCGGCTGGTTGCGCAACAACAAGGATGGCGCGCGAGGTGTGAGAGAAAACGGTTACGGGCTTGGGCTATTCCATAATACACGCGATTCTCCTCTTGGTTTATATTCTAGCTCAATGATGGCAACACACACATATACACACACAAGCTCGCTCGTGCGCACGGACGCAGACGCACACACATACACACACACACATACACACACACATACACACACTCGCGCGCTCTCGCACACACGCAGACCAGAGGGTGTATTGAGTCAATCCCACAATGCACCAGTTTTGGGAAATTTCACCTCAATAGGTCATGTGATCCCACAAAAATCCTATTCTCAACACATAAAAACCCGGACTTTTACGCCCATTTTAGCCTACAAAGCGTTAGAACTTAGGGAATTTTTTGCATGATCATGAAATGTCTTGTTGTTTCTGAACTTTTGGAAAACACTTTTATCCCTGACAATACTGACATGTGTTTAGTACGTACAGTATAGACAACATGCAAATGCAATCATGGGATTGATTAAAACACCCTCTGCACGCAACATACGCATACACCCACATTACAAACACGCGAAGTTGTCAAGGCCTTCATCGTTGACTCAAATTGCTATTGAGTGTTGCATTTGTAAATTCGAATGATATTATAAATGAAAAAGAATATTCGATCTGTACAATTGGACCCATTTGATATAACGCTAAATAGGTTTGACATAACTTGGAAATTGACAGCAACATCCAGGCCCGTTACGCAGGGGGGGGAAGCGGCAAAAGGTTCAACTTTTTGCTGAATCTTTTATAAAAAGGTACCAAATTTAAAACCGAAACGCCTAATCTGGTATTGTAAATCCATAAATGAAAGCTAAAATATCAGAAATTTTACGAAAATCGTCCGGAAAAACCTATCTCAACAGTACATATTATGAAAACTATTATAAGGAAATATATTATAATACAAATAATTATTTTGGAACACGTTGGTATTTTGAAGAAATCGTTACTCACCTATTATGCGTACAATCAGACGAAATCGTTACTCACCTTTATGCGTACAATCAGACGATCATTAATCTCATGTTATATCTTCATAACACGCATACTATAACTTGCTCTTTGAAATAGTTGAAATTAACCTACAATTGTATAGCCTTATATGACGATTCAGGACTACCAAAGCAGATTCAACCAGTGTACATAAAAACAGGATCCAAAATAGTCGGCAGGTCAACCCGTGGCAAGTCAGTGAAAATTGTTGCACCATGGAGTTATTATAGTAAATAAGTCCATGGTGCACAAATACAAAGGCAAACGACCTTGCCATTGTCCAGCATTCCCTGCAAAAATCAGGCCCGTGTTATGCCAGACAATTGGAAATCCTTGATGCCAGTAAAGCTAAGGTTATACATTCCTCTCTTTAATCCGAGGTCCCCGCTTTCTTAAAACAGTTTTTGTCGCACACAATTCCAATTAAAGTTTTAGATGTTTAACTTCTTCCGAACCACGCTATTCAAAACGTACATTTCACGCTTTTAGTTCGTTCTTTTTACCGCCCGATAACCCTTTCACATCTTAGGCCAAATTAGATATGTAGCTGATATTCCCGCAATAATTCATTATTTTTTAAATGATTTCTATTCAGGTATTTATAGGCCACAGCGATTGCATTGCCTTCTCTCCTGCACAAGAAAATAACGCATTTTGTTGGCGTGACCCCCCTCCCCCCCTGATAGACTGACTACCCTCTAACACGGACTCAAAATCCGACACGGCTGGTTAGCTGAAACAATGAAGAAAAAGAACTCAATGACCTGAAATTGATTTGTTGCGACAAATCGCTAAAAGTGGCAGAGATAACACAATCATGACAATTAGGCCAGCGGACAGATGTCATAGCGTTTACAAAGGTTACGCCCCCCTGTACTTACATCATTTTTCGCTACAATAACCTCTAAAATTGCAAAATCAGTTCTATACGTGTTCTCACGTCTAGTAATGTGCACGTTGTTTGAAAATTAATTAAAGGGTCATCTCCTTTTTGTCTCTGATATCAGTGACCAATGATGTCACCATGTCCCATTGACGCAGCAAATTAATGGCGCTATTGAGAATAAATCCGCCCGTTATGCATAGGACACGGACTTCAGAGTCTCAGAGCCAGTTATTTTCCAGACGTTGAAAAGCTTTCACCGCCCGGTTTTGATTGAGCTATAGCCTCGTTCACCAAAAAAATAAAATCTTGAGCTTCTACTGGGAGTTCAATAACTTTGCCGTATATGGTCCCATTCTCAAAAAGTAAGCCCGTATAGTTTGATTTCCCCGTGGGCTCACCCAACCGGCCACTGACCGCATGATCGTTACCACGCTTTGCCAAAAACGCGGAAAAATATGGCACGCCATGGTTGTTAATGACAATGGTTCCTCCACGTATGGTGGGTTCTATCCCCTTGGATCATGTTTTGTGGAGACATGATTGGACCAAAAAACTTATTACAACAGGGGTTCCATCCTATTTTCGCTCTCGCGTGCCATATTGTCCTCGATTTTGGTAACGATCAGTACGGTCAGTATCACAGAATGAGTGAGCCCACCGGGGTTATTTCATTCTTTGATTCCACAATTGTTTGCATTTTGCTTAAAAAAGTAACCGTTTTATATGGTTCTTTTCAAGTACTGTTGCGAGATCTACACGACATATATAGTTTTCTATACTTTAAATATCATGATCTCCGTCTTTTACTCCTTAAACACCTAAAAACATGACAAAATGGTGTTTCCGTAGCTCTTGTGCACTTATTTTACAATGCTACAGGTTTACCTCAATAAATCAATTTTTATTTCATACCAGTGGTTTTTTATTTCTTAAAATGCATCAATGATTATGATAGGTATGCAATCTTCAATAACATTTCGTGTAACTACAAAAGCCACATATGGGTCCGTGAAATCATGTATATTTACTTATCAGTGTATTAATCAATTTATTTGAAAATGTACTGCATGATAATACCTTTTGCCATAGCTCAAAGGCAAAAATAAGTATACTTGGGTAAGTTCATAACAATCAAAATGGCTTGTTGCAATTTGGCTCGAGAAAAAATTATATTCCAAATTAATGCGTCCGTGTTAAAGCCGTATAATACGTTATAGGCAAATCTAAATTAAGTGAGAGTCTAGACTACTAAAGATTACTTGGTATAGACACACATACCCTGACCTTTATTAGTCGAAATAATTAGGATTACATGCACTCGCCCCAGTATTACTTAGACATGCACTGAAACGCATCAAAAGGTATATTACGTTACGTATATTACGTTAACCAAAACGAAGACGAAAAATACAGGAATCCTCTATTAACGTCGCAGTATTTTTACGCTTCTGCCAATGCTCCTTGAAGTATGTTTGAGAATTGGTTGCACCAAATAAGTTAAGTTAGTCACTTTCTTTAACCGTTTACCCAAATAGTTTTGCTTAATAATATACACACTGCACGGTACCATTGTGCTTGGGTTGTGCACTTTGCTTGTAAATAATAGGGAAGTCTAATGTCTTGTAAGTACTTGCCACAGCCGTATACCATGCAGTGTGCACGGGAGCTATGTACACATGCTAATTAGGTGTGCTTATAGGGGTTTTCAGTTGCACATTAGTGGCTCATGCTTGAATAACGTAATATACGCAAAGTTTTAGGGCCTATTTAAATATCTTTTTTTTACAATCTTTGTGCCACAAGATCTTTAAAAGGTCATGGTTATTATGAATTTGTGTGAATGATAGAAACAGAGAAGTTTTTAAGTCCGGACTTCCGACTACTAATAGGCCCAGGGAAAGAATATAGGCCTATAGCCCTCAGTGCGGTTGTTAAAATGACCACTGTTGCAAACGTAATGATATGTTATATCTGAACATATTATACACATAAAAATTCTATTTAATTCTATTTTTTAAGCGGTAAGCGTAAAATGAAACAGAACTTCTGATGAGGCTCAACCCCTGACTCAACGAAGCTAAACGCGGGGTTGGCCATTCCAGAAATATTATATACTAAGAGCTGAATGTACCACCGAGGGCACAGAAAGAAGGGAAAATGGCTGTGATTCTCCAAAGAATCCACAAGCCAAGAAAAGGAAAGAAAATGGCAGCCGCTGCTTCTGTGGTACTAAATGCGATTTCAAATGACAATAGTGAGAACAAATATGACACGGATTGGTATAAGGGCAAAATTGGAGACACTATACATAACTTACTGCGGTGTGGAAGCATTATTTTTTGAAAAGTATTAATTTAGAGATATATACCTACGATGTGGTTTTATAAAAGAACAAAATAACCTAATTCGAAAAAAATGGAAGCTACATTTTGTCATTGTTTAGTAAAACACAACCTATTTACTGTATTCACTGTCGTTATTTTAAGCCTGTGAAAGTGGATTTAACAAAATACTTTATTTACTGCATATGATGTATATTACGTTATCCATACCAAAAACGTGAAAACGAAGGAATATTGAAATATATTGTACATCGTACTTCATGCAAGTGATAATTTGTGGATTTTAAAAGAGGGTTTTAAAATATGCGTTATCAAAGGCAAATAAATTTAAGCCCTAAAGAATATCAGGATAACTATCCAGTTATTGAAAAAAAAAGATCTTGTCTTGTTTTGAAAACTTTCATAATATCGATAAAAAATACAAAATAGACGTAGAGAAGATGCCGTTTAAAGTACACAATTGTATCATACCATTTATTGCTTTCACTACAACCATTCCTGATATGTCTCGCATCCAAAGTGAGAATTCATGAATTCAAGTGTTAACACTTCTTTTAAAATCACATTTATTTATCCGAGATGCATATCGGATTACGTAATATACAGGCCCAAAACAGGAAAAAACACTTCTTTAAGGTTCCAAATGTAAAAAATATGGTAACAGTCGTGTTCATAACTTTTGTTTTTCCATGAGGTATGATATGTTAGCTAATAAAATGTATGATAAATACTTTTTGCGCGACTTTGTTTTTCCGATTTTTCAAATTGAAGTGGCTTCACTTTTTTGAGATAGCCCATATTTCATCATTTATTCAAAAAAGAAACGAATATGAACAAAATCACGAAAGAAGTTGCTTTGCAAGCTGTGACCTAACATCTTGGTGCAGAACCAAGACCAATACTTAATCGATGTTTCATATAGGACCTATTTTTAATTCAGTTAAAAAGAGGACATGTAATGTGTGTTCTCATCATGAAAATAGGTTAATAAAATCGGGGTGGTGGTATAACACCTTGAATCATTTCGGCTGCATGGATAATAACAATTTGCTCCTGCATTACCAGAGACGAAATGAATCGGAAGTGGCTTGTCTACTGCACACGGTGGGTTTACTTTCCAATAGCCCCATTATTTTGCTGGAGTCAATGATCCTGTGTCACATCCGTTGGTCACGGATATTCAATGCAAAAAGGGAGATAACATTTAATTCATTTTCTATAAAATGTGCACATCCAGAAGGAGAACACACGTATGAAGTGATTTCTCTCATTTTTAGAAAATTATTTCGGAAGAATATGTACTTCCCGGGGGTGCGCCACCCGTGGTCCTTATCCGAGCATCTTTTTCTCTTTCGCCTTAGCCTAAATGAAAAGAAACAACAACAGCACTATAACAAATTTAGATATTCCTTTTACTTGGACCAGAGGCAAAATTTGTTGTTTTACTGAATGGAAATCAATGAATGTAGCGTGAATCTTTAGAGAAGGCATGAAGAAAAAAATGGTTCTAACCAATATGGTATTTTGAAAGTACATGCAGTAATTCACTTATTCTTTCTTCACTGGATGTGGTATCACTATAATTCTGCAAACTAATCACAATCTGCTAATCGATATGCACAAATGTTATCGTTCTTCCAATTGAGTTTTCATCAATCCATTACAGGTTACGTTTGTCGTGTCTGCTGAACATAAAAATCAAAATCATAAGCATCTATGTCCAGTTTATGTACAAACATTAGCATAATAAACAATTTCAAAAATCTTATTGGGACTAACACCCATGCAAGGTTAATGGTTCGATGACCGACATCTTTTTTTAGTCCAGTATTTGGATTGGACCTAAAAAACTTGCAAAAGAAGCAATTTTGTGTTAATATACTTTGAAGTTATCAAAAATATTATATTAAATTTTACCAAAATTAAAACCTAGTGAAATATGTGGAAATAAGGGGGAAAACCGTTTGTATAGGGGTAAAAAATAGAATGTGCGAATTTGATTTTAAAAGATGTACCATTATTGGGCTACTTCTAAGGTTTGTATAGTTTGTATGAGTTGCAGTTTTAGGACAATACGACACCTAAAGTTCATGGTCATCTGGGGTGAAATGTACAGAATGGACCGAGTTTGATTGAAGTTGTTGATATTGTTCATTTTGTCACACTTTAGAAACAAATTGTAAATAGATTCTTTGTTCGACCGTTCTATTAAGAAGTACAGAGTTATGTCTAGTGACCTACGAATAGCACCCCTGTAGGCCCCAGTCAGTTTTGCATTCCAATATAGGAAGAATAAAATAGATGGGTGTTGGCACGCACTTCTAAACAAAAACGCCTTTGTTAAAAAAAAAAAAGGTTACGAACGCGTTAACTCTCTTGTTACAGAAGAAAAAAAGGGACAACTTCGAAGCTTCATAACAAAATTTAAAAATGATGAAATTTTCAAAGATTTTCCATCTTAAAGACGTACTTCCCACGAAGTTGTTACGAACTGTGTTAAGCTCTTTTGACAAACACAAAAAAGGGGACAGCTTCAACGCACTTTTGAACAAAATCTTTTCCGAAATTTCAAAGATGTCCATTAAAGAACACTAACTCGCACCGCATCAACTCGCCCAATACCAACTCGTCCATAGCAAAACGCCCATACTAATTCGTTCCAGTATTGACTCATCCCATATCAACTCGCTTCATACCAACCCCTCCCATTAACAATTCGCCCCAATATTAACTCACTCCATATTGACTCGCCCCATATCAACTCGCCCCAATTATTAATTCGCCCATATCAACTCTTCCAATATCAACTAGCCCGATACCAACTATGCTAAGTATTACTTCGCCCATTACGAAATGGCCTCGTATGAAATCGTCCCATGCTCATTTCACTCGCCCTATCATTAACTCGCCCAGATCAAATCGCCACGATTCAACTCGCCCCATTTCAATCGGCCCATATTAAATCGCCGATACCAACTCGTCCAATTATTAACACGCTCATTTCGAATCGCCTCTTACCAATTCGCCTTATTAATAACGTTCCAATAATTAACTCGCTCATTATTAACTTCCCACATGGCAACTCACCCCAGACCATTTGGCCCCAATATCACTTCGCAACCTTTCAGCCCACTATATAATTTCAAATATCTTTCCAAGACGATATAACTTCAGCAACCCACATTGTTATGAATTAGTTACAAAATTTATTAAGCTACTATTGCTGCTCTATGCGGTAGTACAAGACAACACACTGTAACAAAATCGATATGAATATAAAATATATTAATCTTTATAAAACTTATGAATTTAGAACTATGTTCTCCTAAACCTTAATCATGTCCACTTAACTTACAAGACTTTAATATCTACCCATTGACCATACTTCATTACCACGCTTTTGTAACAGATGTTACAAATGGCATTAATTTTTCTTTTTAAGGGGCAATTCAGCGTACTATGTAACAAAATTGGTTACAAAAACGCGTTAATTAAGCTGCTGATGCGCTTGGCTATATGCAGTATGAGAATAGATAACTTCAACCACTGTAACGAATTATAATGCACCAATTTGTCCGATTAATAACTCGCCCATTTCCCCTTGTCCCATATTACAATCACCCACCTTCCCAGCCATATTTCGCGCACGTTTACAACTAACAAAAATAACTTCCCGTAACGAATAACTTTAGCAACTCACTTTGTAACAAATTTTTTTACAAAGTGCGCTAAAAGTTTAAAAAGAATTTTACAAGTGCTAACTGCTGCTGCTCTAAAGACAAGTAATAGATAACCTCAACACACTAACAGCAAATAAAAGTATTTCAAAAGTCTGTCATTTAATATTTGAAGGATTATTTTTTTACATCTCATTTTAACATATGTTTCTACAACGAACTCCTATATATAATAAAATATTATTGCGCTATCGGGTTACTATACTTTCCAAAATTGTTTCGATCGTTTATTTACTTTATGTCACTCTACTATTATTATTATTATTATTTTCATGGAACTTCCTGGGTGGTGGGGCATCCTTGGGACCCATTCTAATTAACGCAAAAACTACGCCACGGATTTCATTTTGCAGCAGTGCAAGCGCCAAAGACAGACAAGTTAAAAAAAATATAAACCAAATAATATTGAAGCGCTAAAAATAAAACTCGGACGGAAAAAGACAAAATGACCCCTTTGTACCAAATATTGTTATAAAGTGCGTTAGGATTTGTAAAAAGGGACAACTTCAACCCACTTTGTAACAAAATTGTTACAAATTGCGTTAAGCGGCTGCCGCTTCTTTATTTGGCAGTAAGAGATTATAGCAACACACTAACACAATAGAAAAGTGTTTTAAAAATCTAGAATCTTGAAAAATCTTGCGATTTTAATAGGACATTATTCGTCAGACTTGCTTTAACTAAAACCATACGAACCATGCCAACTCGTCCACTTGAACACATAGAAGCCCATGCAGTATAAAACCCAAAGGATTTTTAGATGATATCCATCACACGGTAGGCTTCAAAGACATCAACAATAATTAAATACAAAGTGAAAAAATTGGTTCAGGAAGAAAGCTAAGGGCAAACTATTAATTTCAATATGCGTCGAAATCAGCAAAAGACTTGAATTAGTTTCTGCATATTCTACGGCGTTGATTCACCTAGACTTGTGTTGATTGTTTTAATTGGTAAAGAATGAACTATGTTAACCATATTAAGCAACTTTTCTATTTTAAGGATATTTGTTGTTAACATGTATTTTACAATAAGTTTCTACAGTGAACCGCGATATGAATATAAAATATTATGGCAAAAATCGTCTTCTATACTCCCAAGAATTTTTGAATGTTTATTTACTTTGTTTATGTCGCATTAGGAAAATCGGAATTACAGTAATGCTATTAAGTTTTTTTAGTTTGTTTTGTTGTTTGCTTTCTGTATTTTTTGTCTGTTTGTTTATTTAATGTTTGTCATGGACAATTCCGTTAATGCATAATGGGGGCTCCAAGGGACCCGTGTTTATTAAAGCAAAAACGACACGATGGATTTGTATTTTTGGCATCAATTCAAGCTCTTAACTAAAAGATAGACAAATACAAAGCAATATAATCCAAATATATTGCAGGGTTAAAATACGGTAACCGAAAAAGAAGAAATTGGCCCCAAGAAGACCCTCTCACGCAGTTAAGTGTTAACTCAGCCAAATTTTCAACTTAGAAATACTTCAAATATCCTCCCATGGCGATATACCTTAACAACCCACCACTTTGTAACAAAATTGTTACAAAGTGCGGTATCCCCTTTTTAGGGACAATTTCAACCCACTTTGTAACAAAATTGTTATAAAGTACGTTAAGCTGCTGCTGCTCTATATGGCAGTAAAATATAACTTCACTACAGTAAGTAACAATATGGCGAGTATATCCCTTACATACCTAAAGGAAAATGACTAGCCACTGACGATCACCCCAAAAAGGGAGGTAGCGTTGTTTGTGGTGTTAGATATAGGAGTACTAATCTTTCCTGTAAACACAAGCAGGGGTCCGCTCCGTGATTTTTGAAAAGTGGCCAAATGGCATTTAGGGTTTTGTCACTAATAACATTTAACGCATTTTATAACGATTTTGTTACAAAGTGGGTTGAGTTGTACCTTAAAAAAAATAGCGCACTTTGTAACCATTTTGTTAAAAAGTGGTTGCTGAGGTCTATCGTTCATATTAAAATTATTTCGCATGGGGTCCATAGAAGCCACCCGAAAGTGCCATTGGTAAATGAAACAAAGATAATTAAGTATTGTGATTCTGATTTTTCTATTCATACAACCGAGTGCCATAAACAAGGAAATGGGCAAATAGAATTTTTTTTGCCAAAATATAGCACAATATTTATCATATTATCATATCCTCGTTCCAGTTAAAATATATGGTAAATACATGTTACCAAAAAGATAACCTAAAACGAATATATGAAATGGAAGATTTTTTAAAATACTTTTCTCTTTTGTGTAGTGTGTTCAAGTTAGCCCTTACTGCCTTTTGAAAAAGGTAAACACTTGTAACAAAATGTGTACAAATTGGATTGTAGCATGGGAAGGATATTTAAAGTATTTTAAGTTGTAAATTGGGTTGAGTTAACAATTAAACTGCATAAGGGGGGGTCCTGCTAGGGGCCCATTTTGTTTTGTTTTTTGCGTTACCTTAGATGGTCTAGAGCCCCCGGAAAGGACCATGACAAAAAATGGAAAACAAAACAAACAAACTTATAGAGTTACTATGATTCTGATTTCTATAATGCATACACCTATTTACATAAAGAAGTAAATTAACACATCTTGGAAAGTAAAGCATTATATTTTATATTCATCATATTGCAGTTCACTGAGAAAACCTATGGTAAATAATAATGTTATGATTTTTATCATCTTCAAGTATGTTAAAAACTTTTCTTATTTGTTAGCGTGTGAAGTTATCCCTACTGCAATATAGAGCAGCAGCAGCAGCGTAACGCCACTTGGTAACAATTTTGTTTCATTGGTTGATAAAGTTTATATCGTAAGGGGCAGAAGAAGAAATGTTAAGTAGTTTGAATTTGTAAAGTGGTCCTGAATAAGTCGGGGGATTTGATTGAGGTAATTTGAAATGGGTCGCTAAGATTGTGGCGAGTTTGGTAATGGAGCGGTTAATTGTTATTGTGTATGAGTTTCTCCTCTACTGCCGTATAGAGCACCAGTATGAGCTCAACTACCTTATAACAATTAGTTGGGGGTGGCTTGAAATCATGCTTGTCCCATTGGAGGTTATAAACATTTAATTTTTGTTATATACTTCTCTATCCTTTTACTTAGTGTAGTGAAGTATATTTTACTGTCCATAAAGAGGCAGCAGCATCTTAACGCACTTTGGTAACATTTTGTTATATACTAAGTTGGTTTGATTTGTCCCATTTAAAATTTTTTAAAGCACTTTGTAACAATTTTGTTACAAAGTGGGTTTATTGAAGAATTCGTCATGGGAAGATATTTATACCTTGTTTATACTGTCAATATATTTCGATTACTTCTTTGTTTTGTTATTTGTCTATATAGTTGCGCTTGCATTGATACCAAACATTCAAATTCATCGCGTTGTTTTTACCTTATTATCATGGATCCCTAGGAGCCCCCCCCCCTCTTATGCCTGTCCAGAAAAAATACAACAGAGAGTTTACTGTGAATTCTGATTTTCATAATATATTTTTTTTGGGCAAGCGTTAAAATACCGGACCCCCCGGAAGAAGCAAAAAAAAATTGACCCCCGTATGCAGTTAGTGTTACCAACCCAATTTTACACCTTCAAAAACTTTAAATAATCCCCGCATAAGGCTATGTACGTCCAGCAACCCCATTTGGTAAAACAAAATTGTACAAAGTACGGCTAAAAAAATTTAAAAGGGACAGCTTTAAAAAAACCCACTAATTAACAAATGGTTACAAAGTTCGTTAAGCTGTTGTTTGTTGTCGTATTTGGCAGGTATGGTAACTTGAACACACTAACAAAATAGAAAATTATTTTAAAACTTCTTACTATTGTCATATTGGTTTTAAGGTTACCCGTGTTTTGTAACATTGTATTTACCATAGAGTTTTACAGTGAGATGCGATATGATGATATAAAACATATAATCTAGACCTTTCCAATAATTATTTTTGGGTTATTTAATCTTGTTATTTACCTAAGGTGTATGCATTATGAAATTAGAATCACAGTACTCTATCTTTTTCCACGGGCACTTGCGGGGTGGTGGTGGGGAGCTCCAAGTAGGCCCGTGTTAATTACGCAAAAAACGAATTTATTTCTTTTTGGCGGCAATGCAAGTGCAACTAAACATAGACCACTACCAAAAAAAATAAAATATATCGCAGTGTTAAAATCGCGGACCGAAAAGCAAAAATTGGGCCCCTAGCAGGTAATCCTTAGTTAATTGTTAACTCAACCAACTTTAATAAACTTAAAATACGTTAAAAAAAATATCTTCCCATGATGTGTACCTTATCACCCCCACCAAAATTTGTTATCAAAGTGCTGCTGCTCTATATGGCAGTAAATAACTCATAGAGAGTTTTATAAAAATCTGAATTTTGAAAAACTTTACGATTTAGGACAATTCTCCTCAGATTGCTTCAACCTAACCCATACCAACTCGCCCCGCCCTAATCCCCCCCACTTTATAAATTAAAACTGTTTTAAATAATTTCCAATGACAATATAAATTTCAGCAACCCATTTTGTAATAAACTTGCTATTAAGTGGTTAAGCTCATACTGCTGCTATATATGGCAGTAAGAGAACTCAACAACACCAGCAAAATCGCCCCATTACCAACTCGTCCAATTATTAGCGATTCCCATTTCAACCCACCTCATATAACCCACTTACAAATTAAAAAAACCACAAAATATGTCTGCCATGATGATTCACTTTAGCAACCCACTATGCAACAAACTTGTTACAAATCGTTATTTTTAAAGGAACAAGAATTTAACCCACTTTGTAACAAAATTGTTACAAGTCGTTAAAGGTCCATGGACACGGCTGAGTAGACATTTCATTAATTTTCTTACATTTTCGTACCTCAATGCAGTATCCTGATCATATCGCAACACCGATTTTTAAAAAGTGACCATCGGAAAGTGTGAAATTTCAAGGATAAATATACCCAAACTGACAAGACCTTCTCCTGTTTTCGCGCACGCGTATCAAGATCCTGAGTTGGTTTTGACCCCGTTTAATGACGGCAGAGTAACAAGTTGTAAAAAAGCTCACATTTGGGCTACCGCAACCGCACACCACCCAGATCTCCTCCTTGTCTGGTTTTTTCTTCTTTGTCTGGTAACTTGAATAAAGATAATTTTTTTCTGTATTCTCCTTGTCAGTACGGTCGCAGCTGGTGCACCCGTCGACCATACAGCACATTATCGTAATTTGAAACACCAAATCAAGAAAAGGATGCCTATGATACAGCACGTACGAAGCATATCACGAGAAGTCAACTGTGTACGTATGCAAGAAAACGGGACCACGCGCCCGCACGTTCCACGATGACGATCATGACGCGAATCGCGTATCGCGTTATTGGTTACTCGGACGTCACACTTCTGGAGTCACCGCGTCCCGCGCGATAATCACTTTCATTTTGGAAAGTTCCTTTGAATGCCTTGTCCAAAAACACATGATATTATGCCATTTTTATCAAAGATACGGTTTCTACATTTAATGCTTCATGAGATTTTACATTGAGACCAATACATACTATGAATGGAAACCATTTTTTGGTGGTATATAAGTATGTTTAAAGAATGTCAATGGGGAACATTTAAAGCGTGTGCTCTATATCCTTACTTTACCAACCCACGATGTAAAAAAGGTTACAAAGTCGTATTTTTTAAAGGGGACAAGTTCACCCCATTTGTAAGTGTGGGAAGCTTGCCGCTGCTCTAGTAATCCATGAAGTACCTAGAGTAAAAAAAATGAACAGCCATATGGCAATACTCCAATATACAGATAGCGGTATTGTGTTGTTAAATCTACTATTACTTAAACTTTAAACACACAAGGTACGGTTTGCCTCATTTTTTGTTTTTTTAAGTGCCAAAAAATTGTTATGTACGATTTTAGGGTATATAGAGCAGCAGCCAAGCATTGAACTGGATCACATTTGTTACATAGTGCATTGAAGTTTTCTCTTTTGAAAACTTTTATGCATTGGGCATAATGCGAATTGTTACACTGGCAAAAATATTACATAGGCGTTGTCTCTGTTGAAAAATTTAACTCACTTGATAACAACTTTACAAAGTCTTTGCTAAAGTTATATAGATAGAGCGATTGAAGTGAGCATGGGACTATTTGATTCTAGGTGATTTGGTAATGGTCGATGTAATACTTGACATAGTTGGTATCGGGCTAGATTATATTGGAAGAGTTGCTATGGGCAAATAATATGTGGCGAGTTGGTATGGGCGAGTTGTTATGGAGCGAGGTGATATGGCAAGTCAAAATGGGGCAAGTTAATAATACTGGAACGAATTAATATGGGCCGATTTGCTATGACGAGTTGGTATTGGGCGTGTTGATATGGGTCGAGTTAGATAGAGACTTTGCGATTCATCAAATTGATTTTGTAACAAAGGGCGTCGAAGTTGTCCCTTTTGTTGTCACAAGAGAGCTTAAAGCCAGTTAGTACATTGTACGTGGGGAGTAATGTTCTTAAATGAAAGATCTTTGAAAATTTCATCACTTTTAATTTTGTTACAAAGTGCGTTGAAGTTGTCCCTTTTTGTTCTGTCACGAGATGGCTTAACGCAGTTCATAACAATTTTGTTACAAAGTGCGTTTTTGTTATGAAGTGCGTGCCAACATGGTGCAACCAGTATATTTTTGGCTTCTGTACCATTAGACGAACAATTTGAAACCATTTTTAAAACGAACGGATATATCTGAAATTTTTACCCCATTGTGACCTTGAACCTATTTTGGCTCATAAATGTTGAACTACAACCTGCAGCTAGGGCAAACTGTATACCTTCTTTAATCATTGAAAGGTGACGAACATATTGGTATACTTTTCAATACGTTTTGACCCTTTTCATATTTTGACCCCTGTATAAAGCTTACCCCCTTAAAAATGCATATTCCACTCCCTTGATTTTGGTAAACCTTTTAATATGTTGTTTTTAAAGGTCTTATCAATACAATTCTTAAGGTCCCAGGAAATGAGGTGATAAACCTATTCCAAATCTTTACGGGACATTCCATTCCAATAAACAGGGCCAGAAAAAAAGAATACACTACCAGTGACATCATTAGTGCAACTATTGATTTTCAGTCAGTGTCATGAATAGATTCACACCAGTCACCTGGAATTTTCTATTAATCTCTGAAAAATGAATAGTTTCACTAATGATGTCATCACCAACCCAAATATTGAATGCTTTCTAGTCCCTCCATGTTGACTTGACACAAACCACATCAATTCTATTTGCATTTCCTGGGACCTTTAAAGATACTACCATATTATGTAAGTTTTCAAGTTTCTGTACCTATTATCGATTGTATATTTTCACATGTATTAATGGCAAAAAGTACTTGGAAATGGCATATAATACTTGTCCTTTGGGTATCTAATAGTAATTTCACCTCTGCACTGATATCATATTTTTTTCTTCAATCAAGTACTCAAGTCCTATCTTATGTTGTATTGGTTGTGGTTCTTATTGTTATGTTTATGTATAATATAAGGCACCTCGCCTACACGCTATGCGTTTTGTGTTGTCTTATCATACACTTATGTATATTTTACCGCTTGATACGTGATATAATTTTGTTGTTGTGTATATATGATGAATAAAGTTGAACTTGAAAATTCTGAAGAAAATGACTCTTTTACAATTAGTTTTGGGTTGAGGCATCATTTATCCTAATTTGACTGGCCTATAGATGAGGTGACATCAATTTTTACAAACACAACTTGTTAGCATACGGACATGTTATAGTAGGATTTCATATTCCTGTCAGTTCATTAAAAGTTTTTGGGGCGTGTCGACGATTCCATTCGTTCTGAGAGGTTGTATACTTTACCAAATCAGTACAATAGAAATTAGATGTCACGATACCGGATAAGATTAAGGCCATAATTAAAAAATGTCCCTTTCCTCACGAAGGAAATATTACAAAGCAATAATGCACTGAATAAATTCCAAACACCAAACTTGAACAAACTCTGAAGCATTCAACATAAGAAAATGATACGATTAAGTATACTCACCAAAGTTCTTTTACGTCACTAAGGAATATTAGAAAATCTGATACGTTTACATTTATTCGTCTTGTTCCAGAAATAATATTTAACAGCTTGGTGCAATCATAGAGTTTTGGTCACTCATAACAAACTACAATATTTACGTGGCCTAATCCTCCTCTCCACCCTGCACTCTCGATGTTCATGACACTTTATCCGTTCTTTGATTGACGCCAAACAAAGGAATCGATAGCGTGTTTTAGACTTTACGACAATCTATTCAATTGAATCTGGTATGAAGCCTTTACATATTCGATACGATACAAAAAAATTCATGTAAAATGGGTTTAAGCATCATATTCTATTTTTGTTAGTTTTTGATCCCAACACATCCTCCAAATGATTTCTTACCATCGACAATATGCGTTTACTGACAGGAATAAAAAATCAGAGTCTATAGTAGTGCGAAGAATATACCCAAACAGTTACAGCATTCAATAGCTTTATCACGCTTGATTGAGCGCGAATTCTAAAAGCACATGCCCTGCAGGTGCTCACCACTGATCTCTACACATGGATAGCGGGTGTCGCCGAGTGTCACAACAGGAAGTTGCTTTTCTACCTTGGTAATATGGCGGGAAACAATGCATACACCGTGTCAAAGTTAAAAAGGAATTTTGTGTAACAATAGAACATCTGTGTGGAATATGTGCACCAACAGGTGTATGCATTGTTTCCCGACATATTACCAAGGTAGAAAAGCAACTTCCTGTTGTGACACTCGGCGACCATTCAACTGTGCGGCAGCCCGCTATCCATGTGGTGCTCACGTATACTGCCAGGCAGTGCTTTGTTCGTTGCCCTGCGTTGACGTCACATGTCACCTCATCTATATATATGGTCTTTTTAATTTTCCCCGGGAATTTACGTTTGATCGGATACAGTCTTGAGAAAGTCTCAAGGAGACCTGAAACAAGTACGCCGGTTGCAGTACTTTATATAGTACTAGAGCTGCCTAGGCTTGCACCAGGGTACACGGGCAGTGCACCACGGTTACAGGTTCGAATAGTCTCATGTCATTTCATATCTTCAACGCAGAAATCCCGTCAATCAGCATCGGATATGTCTGACACAAGTTTGCCTCCGGTGTCGAGGTCGCTTTTCAGATCTGAACAGGTCAGGACTTCGACGCCGGTTTTTACTCCTGCACCATAAACGGATAATAGAATGTCTCGGACTCCTCAGACGCCACAAGAGAGCGCAAATTCTGACAAAATTTCTATTTCTGTGCGCTTCTGAAAAAGACAAACTTAACTTTTTAATGTTAGTGATATTTGTTTACACCATTCTGTTTCTGTTTAAAAGTAAAAGCAGTAACAAAGTTTAAGCAACAACCACAAACAATCAACAAAGACAAAAACAACAACAACAAAACAAACAACCCATAAAAAGAAATCAATAAAAACATCAAATCTTAAGTTTTTAATATTCTCAAGATTTAATGTTTTAAGTTTTTTCATTGTTTACCATATTAGCATCTGCAACCAATTAGAAAAAAAATGTTGCACACTTTGGTGTTTTCTGACACTAAAAACTGATAGAAATTTATGTTATATAATATGCCAACATGCCTAAGATAATGACTAATAAATCATATATGTACATGGGAACGATACAATACATACTATTTGACAAGATGAATTGTTTACAACGTAGCACTATGTTAAAGCCCCTCATTCGAAGTCTGTGCTTCCTGAGTCAATATTGGTCTCTACCAATACGGGTTGGTCCTAAAGCCTACTGGACGGTCCAACCCTGATATTGACAAAAGATGCAAGGACAACTTTGTTAAACGTAAAGCTGCTTTCATCGTCAGCTCATATAACGTTCAGACACTATCAACACAGCCAACAAAAAAGAACTCGTACATGAAGCAAAACTATGATATTGATGTCATATGCATACAAGAACACCGCATTGTTAACAGACTAAACAGTGAACCTATACTACAGGAGAACATTCATGGCTATGTACTTATTATAGCCTCCGCCTGGAAGAACAAGAAAAACGCAGCTATACAGGAGGTGTTGGGTTTCTTTTATCACCAAAGGCTCTAAGGTCATGTGCCAACCTTGTCAACTGTAATGAGTGCATCCTGAAGCTTATACACGGATGGGTAATGCCGAAACAACAGTCATTTGCTGCAACAGCCCTCACAACGACCATCCAGTGAAACTGTCTCTCACTTTTACAATGAACTATCCACTACCACCAGTCCAGTTCTAGCCCATATTCTTCTGTACATCCCTGGGGATTACAATGCTAAGCTTGGGCCTGAAGACGCGCTGTTCAGTGCAACAACAAGTCCAACAGAAATGGAATGTACATGAAGGACTTCATGGAACAATTCAACCTTGTTGCCACTAACACAAGATTCCAAAATCAATCAAGCAAGTAGACTGTGGACACACCGTCGGCCAAATGGAGAACTTGCCCAGCTGGACAGAAGGTCAGAACAGAAAGAAGTGGATTAACAGCATTAAGAACTCAATAGCCTACAGCAATTTTGAAGCTGTTAAGTCTGATCATAAAATTGTCTTCTGTAGGAGGCGGATAAGTTACCGTCAGAGTAAACCCCCTCCTAAAGATCCCATGAAAATAATTGACTGAAAGAAGGTAGTGGGGGATACACCTGGGAGATACAAAGCTTTGTGAGCAGTATATTGTAGCATTACATAACAGGTTCAACACTCTTATTGATGTTCTTGCAAATAAGACAAAGAAATTGCACTGGAGGTGTTACCTAGAAGAAAGAAGAAGACTACTGCCTTTGTCTCAAATGCCAAAGTCAGCAAAGCCAGACAAAAACTGAAGTCTGCAGCCAAGAAGCACCGTACTAAATCCACCAGAAGTTCTAAGCAGAACCTTGATGCCGCTTAGGCTGCACTAGATGCTCCCATCGTAGTGCTTGAGGAGCATGTTAAGCCCAAGGCTGAAGCACTTAACACCCTACATCTTGAAAACAAGCATGCTGCTGCATAGGAGGCACTGAGGGAGCTGACAGATAAGAAGGCTACCCTACCTATAAGAATCAAAGATGAAACAGCTCAAATGACCTTTATCCTTTAAAATATCAAAATAGTATCCTTAACGATGAGGTAAGTCATGGTGACGGCATAGACCAAAAATCCTTTTTGGAAAGAAGTTTTGAACATCTGGAGTTCTTTTTTGAAGCAAAATGGGCCAGTGAATTTAAATAGTTTTCTCAAACAAACTATTTGGAACAATTAACCTTTTTCAAATAGAGGTGAAACTATACATTTTCGAAGATGGTATAAAGCTAGAGCAAGATTCGTACATGATTTTGTTGTTTATTCAGAAGGCCTTTGATTTTAAATCAACTTATAACATGAATACGAATTTTCTTTTGTATGGAGGAATTTGTAGATCAATCAAGTCAATCCTGAAAAGTAATACAATTTTTTTTCTGGAAAAATATTGCCACTACAATACAGAAACTTTTACAACCTTTTTTTCCTTAAAAAATATTTATCAAAGGAAAAAGGTTGTAAAAGTTTCTACAATGTTTTCCAGCCCGGGAGATAGGCTAGAAACCGAGGTAAATAGGCTAGGAACCGAGGTGAGGACGTGGGGTTAGGGTTAGAGCCACCCTATAAACACTTGATCCGTCTGCCCGCACCAATCAATGTTGGGTGGTCTTAATTAAAGCGTATGAACGAAATCTACACAGAGTACGAGCCATATAGAGCCAAGAGAGCACATATACTCAAGTGCGTCTGCCCCATTGGCAAACTTGGTCCCATTTCTTCCATTCCGAATTCCCTTGTTAAAGGCTGACTCAGAGATTTTCCGATGTAGGCGCACTCAATTTTCAAAGAAATCATGTTTTTTGCATATACATATTGCTGGTCCATATACTAATTACTGTGTGAAATAACTAAGCTCAAATCAAAGTCCTTCATATAGAAAATCACAACTTTGTTATAAGATTCCGGATCCGGATTTTTTGTTTTACACGGTAACCTATGGCACCGTTATCAGATAATGCTAAACGTAAATGTTCACTGCATGAAAACGGAAAATCCGATTCATATCTTACTTTGAAATCAAGCATTTTAGGTGATTATCTTTAGTTCTACATGATTATTTTTCATTGCTACACACAAAAAAATATATTTCAAAATATCTGAGTCAGCCTTTAAGAACGTTCGTGATATTTCATTAAAGGAACCATCATCATTAGACCAAATTGTTATTTAAATAAATCCAGCTGCATTTTGTTCTTGTTTAAGGTTATATCGGCAGTTGAGTTTGGAATTAATATTCCTATTTCTTGTGTAGAGGGCGTCTTGTTCTGACTTGAATACTTTCAAGTTGATATTGCTTAGTTTCGTTTGTTTTCTTGCTTGATTTCTTGTTGTTGTTAATGTATTCAATACGGAATAAAGCCCAATCTCGTTGTAACGTCATCCACGCGGCGCAATTGTCTTCCTTATGAAAATATGTTCCAATGGTTATGAGTTCTGTGATAGAGTTCAATTCACGCATGTTTCTGTGTATTTTTTTGGTACCAGTCTTTCTGTGAGATATACCCTGCAGGAGAAGAGTACTAAAGACCATAAGGCCCCGCTGCTCTGGTTGCCTCACATGAAGAGGGTTGTTTTGAACTCGGCATTATTGCATCAGTATCTCTAGCATGAAAACTAAAAATTATATTTGAGCTGTATGGATGTTGATGGTGGGAAAACGGACATTTTCTTTTGCATTGCAGAAGACATGGGACCAAGTTTGCGAATGAGGCAGACGCACTTGAGTATACTTGGTGCTCTCTTTACATTTATTAACTTTATATGGCTCGTCCTCTTTTTTAAAACTTGGTGTATTTTTTTTGGTAGATTTCCTTTATTTTTGTGAACATCGAATAGCTATCAAAATTGAGATTTTATATAAATAATTTATTATACTTGGAAAATAAAACTTTTAGTGTTTTTTGACATTTATATCTCCTTTAGTTATTGAGATATTCAGATTTTAAAGTTTCTGCAATTTTATGCATTTTTCACAAAAAATAGAATTAAAAAGGGCATAAAATTGTGGAAGTGTATTTGTGTCCCTTTTTGTGATACACTGCTATTTTACATTTTAAAAGAAAAGAATGAGTTACTGCTTTGCATTTAGTAAGAACGTATTTTACCAACAGGACACTGCCGCATGTTAATTTCTACATATCTTTTTAATTAAAATTTTTAGAAGATCCACTTACTAACTCAGAAACCTTTAACTGGCGGAAACCCCTGGAAAAGCGCATAAAATACCCTAAAACTCCCAAACCGGGCTGAAAATATAAACTAAAAATACTAATTTGGCAAGCAAAATGCTGAATCAATGGTTTTTTTCATGAAAAGTTTGCATCTCTGCAATATGAACATTACGTCTGAACGTTGTTATGCCGTCTCGGGGGCGTCTCAAGGTCAAAATAAATCCTTCAAACACAAACAATGATCCTTGTGGGCACAAGTGATCTAAATTTTATTAATATAACAGATTTTAATGATTTGTAATTGTTCAAGAATTTGGTATGTCCAAAACGACCTACATATAAATTACACACAATTATTTAAGATTACTTAGGGTTTACTAGTGTCTGTGTTGAAAAGCGTTGCAGTTCCACGATGATATGTCCTCACCAGCGAAGACTCAAAATGATTTTACAATCGATTTCAGAAAAATATTCAAAGTACTTAACAAGATTAGAAACTGGTTTTTATACACGCAATAATAGCTCATTATATCTACTATCATTGGTAAAAAAATTCAAGTTTACCTTTCCGTATATTGCAGATATGGTAAATTGACGGAATGCCGCCAAAACCATATTGACTACGGTTGTACAATTCTTCCCGTCCACAGCAGCAAAAGCCATTAAGTTACTGTCATCTAAATGCTTAATGACCTTTTGTATTTTTGTTCTAATTAACCATTTCATAATCCGTAACACCTGTTATTGATAATAATAATTTCTTACACTAGTTATAATGACAGTAGCGAATAGGGGCATGAGGGGGGTGCGGTGGGGGGAGGGGCACGCATTGCCCCCTCCCACATTGGCCTGACCAGGAAAAAAACTTAAAGTGCAACGAGTGATTTTGAGACATCCAATGTAAGGGTGGTCTATGTAGTGATTTCACATCTAGATTAGACACTCAATAATGTCCTTACCTTGTATTTTGGTAGAGTAGTATCTAAAAGTGAAAAAAGAAGGTGATTTTTAAATGTTATAGTTAAAACCAACATATAAGGCTGAATTTCGTATTTGCTCTCTATACAAAAATAGAAATTTCACAAGTTTTGTACCAAAGAAATTTTCTCATCAGCTACTCTTACACATGGTGATGTTTTTGATAGAAAGCTTTACACAGTGCCAAAATCAGATTTTCACATTTTTTTTTCGGGACACCATTTATTTGAATCCCTCGTGTCACCTTTTAAGCTAGCGGGAAAGCAGGAAAGTGGGAAATTACAAGCAGGACTGAGTAGAAACATAGGTGGGGGAAAAAAAGGGGGGGTGGAAGGGAGAGGAATATTGGATGCAAAGGGGAAGGCAGATGGCGTTGAATTTCTACGATATGCTTATAAATTTCTAAAGAATGCCACTTAGCATAACTCAGAAACCTTTAAACGGCGGAAACCACTGGAAAAGCGCATAAAATAACCCTGAAAACTCCAAACCGCGGCCGAAAATCTAAACTAAAAATACTAAAATTTTGGCAGCAAAAGTGCTGACTTAATGTTTTTTCATGAAAGTGGATCTATGCCAAAATATGGAACATTTACGTCTGACAGTGTGGATGACGTCTCGTGGGCGTCTAAGGTCAGAAATACCTTTCAAACACAAACAAAGAAGCCTGGTTTTTTTCTTTTTTTTTTTTTTTTTTTTCTGCACCAAAGTGATCTAATTTTATATAATATAACATATTTTACGATTTGTAATTGTTACAAGAATTTGGTATGTCAAAACGACATACATCGTAAAATTACACCAATAGTTAAGATTACTTAAGGTGTATGTTGTCCTGTGTTGAAAGCGTGGCAGTTCAACGAGGATATGTCATCACAGCGCGACTCCAAAATGATTTACAAGCGATTTCAGAAAAAAATTATTAAAATCTTAACTACGATTAGAACACTGGTATTTATAACGTAACATAATAGTAATGATATCACTATCATTGGTAAAAAAATTTCTTCAAGTTTACCTTTTCGTATATTGCAGATATGGTAAAATTGACGGAAGGCGCAAAAACTATATTGACACGGTTGGACAATTCGCAGTCCACGCAGCAAAAAGCATTGAGTTTACTGTATCTAAATGCTTAATGACTTTTGATTTTGTCTAAAGTACCATTTCATAATCCGTAAACAATGGTTATGATAATAATAGTTCTAACACGGCGTTAATGAAGTAGCGTAATAGGGGCAGCGGGGGGGGGACGCATGCCCCCCCCCCCATGTGCCTGACCATGAAAAAAGCGAAAGGCAACGGATGAGATTGAGACATCCATGTAAGGTGTCATATGTAGTGATTTCATATAGATTAGACACTCAAAATAATCCTTACCTTGTATTTTGGTAGAGTATTGATCTTAAAGTGAAAAAGAAGTAGTTTTAAATGCTTATATTTCAATAGAAAACATAGGCTGAATTAGATTTGTACTATACAAAAATTAGAAATTTCACAAATTTTTGTACCAAAGAACTGATTCTCAGCTTAATCCTTACATTTGGTGTGTTTTGATTATAAAGCTTTACACCAGTGCAGTGCCAAAATCAGAATTGTCACATTTTTCGCGGACACCCTTATTTGAAATCTCTCGTTACACCTTTAAGCTAGCGGTGTGTATGAAGCAGGACAAGGTGGGAAAAAAAAGGACAAGCAGGAAGTGAGTAGAGAAAACGAGGGGGAAGGGAGAGGAAAATATTGAGATGCAAGGGGAGGGCAGTATGGACGTTGAATGTCTGTAATGTTCAAATATTTATTCCCCAAAGTAACCCCCACCCATCAGGTTATGAAGGGGTCGGCGGAAAATGTGGGTCAACCGGATGTATTGCACGGATTGCCTAGATATTGCATCAGGTTCCGGGAAAAGTAGAGTACGTGAAACAATTTCGAACATTTATTGAAGTTAATGCTTCAAACAATTTGGGTGTAAGATTCCATGATTTGTTATTGATTTCAGAACAATGAAAATAGTTGGACATTTTCTGATGACGGTTTACACAAAGGTATCAACGCAAGCAAAAAATGTATGAGGACTTGTGTAGCTCATCCATAGTCCCTTTGGCCAAATTCCACAACAGTGGTGATTCCGGGGACAGAGTGAAAAATGGGTCTATTATTTAGGTTGCATAATTCGCAATGCAAAGTTCAAAAATCAAAATTCAAATTTCCTATAGGTTGAAATAATCTAGTTTTATAAGTGGTACTCCGTATCTTTGGTAGCTTTTCACTGCTGTAGAAAATTCAACAAAACGAGTGTAATCTTTTTGAACTCACTTATAAATCCTCACGTAATATTCCATTGGAATCTTCTCAGTCCGGAAGGGTAACTTTTTGTCCAGTAGTTCAAGACGACAAGGTAAAATAATTCCGTCGACGACACTAATATTCCACAGTATAATCAGTCCAAGATACTCACCACGATTCAGATCTGTCCACAATTGAAATCACTATTTTGATTCCCAGCACTTTGGTTGAAAGACGACAGTAGAATAATACAGCACTATGTCACATGGAATTGACAATATAATAAATCCTGGCACTGTGGAGCATGAATCTACCATTATGGTAGATAAACTAGCATATCCTACTGGATAGTGGTGCAATGCTGCAATTAGGCCAAGTTTCCTTTAATATATACACAATATTTAAATGTTCCAAGTCTTAAAATTAGACATACAACATCTGAATCACATCACTTCCATATAACTTTGTGGGGAAATTCCCCGATCCTACAATGTTTGATCTCAAAGCATAAACAAGTTGATTTATTTTTGAAGTTACATCTTGGGGAATTCCCAACCACCGGTCTAGTTGTGAACCCCGTGCATCTTGCAAAAATAAACTAGGGATATTCCATTTCTCTCTTTTATAGCCACAAACAAAGTATTTTCCTGTGAAGAAAAAATTTTCTCAAATAATAAAATTAAGAAAATAATATTTTTAAAAGTTTAATCAGAAAAATGGAGGCTATATAACAACAGGTAAAATTTACTAACCGATCCAAAGAATGAATTTTACAATACCATATTGGCCTATTGGCATAAAAATTCGAATTCAATTTATATGAAATGCCTGTAAAATCTTACGGGAGTGTATGCAACCCGATCTAGCCAGAAGACAATTTTTTGTTAGATAACATATTTGTAATATACTTATTTGTAAACAGAATACACGTCTACACATGACTCACTACATTTTGTGCAAGGAATGTGTGAATTATAGACCGCATTCAATATGACGTCAGCCACCAGACATGTTGGTAGACAAAATGCATACATTCCAGGACTACAATACATTAAGCTGTCAATCGATCCATGTTTAGCGATTGCACAGGGATCATTGACAGGTAAATGTATTGTAGTACTGGAATGCGTCTATCTTGTCCACCAACATGGCTGGCTATTGAATACGGTCTATATGAACGATGCCATTGATTATGAGGTTATTTACGATGGTATTAAATAAAAATCTCAATAAAAAAATCAATACTCTCAGTACTTGAATTTCGACTTTATATCATGAAATTGGTCATCTCAACTAAAAAGAATGGTAGCACCAACTGAGACTTACTATATATAACAAGTCGAAAATGACACGAACCGACTGAACACCCAAAATAAAAATCAATAATGAGTTAGACCAGTGGGCCATCAAAGGAAGCTCAGATTAATCGGACGAATTGTATTCCATTGAAACCCCCGAGAAAAGTTTCAAAGGAATTTAGATGTTGTATTTATTGAATGGATAGTTTTCATGTAGGAGCAATGGATTACATTGTAGACTTGTGTGCTTGTACGCCGCTTACACTTTTGTCTAGGAACTTTTAATGCTCGTTTTCCTTGATAAATGTTTAACTAGTTTGTCTCTGGTATGAAAAAAAAATGAAAAGCTTCTTCATTACAATATAGACAGCAGAAAGTTTTACCTGTGATATTACTTTTCCGTTCAAATTGGTGAAAATCACCGGGTATTACTTTAATAATTGTTGGTCTTCATTTTCCGGCCAAAGTAGTATTTTTTTAGATACATTTTTTATGAAATACTTCAAAGACAGTACAGTTATTGTTATGAATATTCATTTCAATGTAAAATCGAACTGACAACCTTGATCTTTCCTGACAATAACTGAATACTAACAATTACATATACTTCCATTCCGTTTCAATGGTCAGGGTGACCGTTAGCCTTCTTATCCAAAATGATCACCGGTGTAGAAGTAATTATAGTCCGGCGTACTCATAGTCCGGCTACAGCGGTAAGGAATAGGGCACTCAATTCAGTTGACTCTTCACGCAACATAATAGTTTCACGCTTTATTCCGTTATCGTCTATGGAGCCCGCCGGACTATAGTTGCTTTCACACCGGAACTGAATACTAGCGTGATAATTTTAATATGTCGAAAGCGGTGGGCCACAGGCGGAATCGAACAGAAAACAACAGACTATATCCAAATGTAAAATACGTCTATCGCTTATAACCGCTGCGCCACGGAGGAAGCTTGTAACATAAAATTGGTGTTATTATGCTAGTGAGGGTTCATTGGTGATGTTGCACAAAAGAATAACGTTAAACATCATTTTCGTTGTATGAAGTCAATTATTTTCTATGTTAGCAGTAAAAGGCACATCATGAGGATAAATAGAAATGTTGTCAATATTCGTTTCGTAATAAAGACTGTAGGTCTGTGAGACCGTTTTTTAAGTTTCACATTTTGCCACTAATAATCGTTATAAATGACCGTTTGAAAGCATTTCTAACTCGTCGTTTCCGGTTGTCTTAATTCATACCTTGTTCATGAAATGTGTCACATATACTTCGGAAGGTTGAAATATATACTGAGCTATTGTATTACGAGTAGTTAAGGGATCGTTAACGATACTACCACCTAGTACTAGTTTTACTCGTCAAACACGCGTCAAACAAAGGGAAGTTTGTTTCTGTTATAGTCGGGGACAGAATAAGGCGACCAATTGCGAATCTGACGTAATTTGACGGTGCAATACAAATGTCGTCCGTGAAGAATATTCTGTGAACATTTAAAGCTTATTGAATCAGAAAGTTTACTTGCGTGAATTAATGTGTCCGTGCGTCGAAAACCCGACTCAAATAGGGCATGTTTTGACATTTTAAATAATATTTTGTTCGAACATGCCCCGCCCATACTACACATTCAAGGCAATCACAGTCCACGCCGCGCTGATTGACAAACCTTGACATACGCGCAATTGGTCGGCTAATTTTGTCCCTGACTATAATATACTCACGGTGTGTGTCGCTTGTATCATGGACGTTCTAATACTTTTTTTGCTGTTTTTTTCTTATTTTTTGGTTTTTATTTTTAAAACTTGGTGGACACACTACCGTGTGTCTTAATACATGATTCAATATTGATCAAGGGGAGAGGGGGATCAGTTTATACTAAGGTAGGCCTATGTAAAGTGTGCCAACAATTTGTCCGGCATTGTAGTTATCGCTTAGAGCCCCACCCTTAAAACGGTGAAAATGGAATTATATTCCACACTGTATGTCGAAGAAAATCGACAGTTTTTGCTCTCATGCAAACTATATATGCATATTTACCCGGGATTGGTATACTCGTTTTGGTATCAATGGAAAGAAGAGGATCATAGCTATATCCATTGGTACCAAAATCAAGTATTCGTATGTTTCTATTAGCTTTTATTTGTGGTACTCTGACGTCTTACTAGGCATGTTGGTAGGCCTACTACACTGTTAGAACACTGTTTAAAATTTTGCTGTTTAAAAAGAGGGTTGTTTAAAGTGCTGTTGTTTAAGTTAAACAACGTTGTTTAAGTTTTAAACAACATTGTTTAGTTTGTTGTTATAACATGTTGTCTTAAACAAGGTTGTATCAGTTTTAAACAATTTTTTACACAACTCGCAATCTTTAACCAACTGCTGTTTACCCTGGTCATCGCTCAACCTTGTTTAAAAGTCAAATTAAACAACTTGTTTAAAAAATTTTAAACAACTGATGCTTAAACTTTTAAACAAGTTGTTTAATTTTTAAACAAGTTTGCTGTAATTTTTAAACAAGGTTGAGCGATGACCAGGGTAAACAGTGTTTGTTTAAAATTTTAAACAACTTGATTAATTTTGTTCTAACAGTGTACTTCTCTCCCACGAAGGAGGGGGTCCCACCCCATCCACCACTTTAGGATTACCCTGTATACTTCGGTGGGTGCTTATTTTGAAATGAAAGGGGCGTAAAACATCAATTGACATTTGACAATTACATTAAATCATTTGGCACCAGCTACAGAAAAGGAGTTTTTGGTAGGGTACAAAAAAGTCTAGATGGAGGTGGTTCCCCCTTTGGTTTAAAGAGAATATCACTGACTTGTGTTTTGTTTTGACATATAACAGGTGTCCCTAAAAATGTGATCTGATTTTTGCACTAATGTAAAGCTTTCTATAAAATAATGTCAAAAGATGAGAATAATTTTTTTGGTACAAAAATTGTGAACTTTCTAATTTACTATTGGAAATAAGTTGGCATATTCAGCCAACTTTATGGGCTATCCTGGCTTATCGACTTGGTTGTCTGTTGTTTGTGTGATACTGAATACGTCTCATTAGTACTTGCTATTTTTGTATTGTTTGTCGATTTTGCCGAATAAAGAATAAATAAATAAATAAACTATATATATAAACTATATATATAGGAGCAAATACTAAATTCAGCTTATGTTTTATGTGGAAATTAAGCAAATCAAAATTGCTTTTTGTTTTCACTTTCAAGGCATTTCTTGAGCCAAATACAAGCATGACAAGGTAAGGAATCTATTGGGGTCTTTGTGAAATCACTATATATATGACACAATATATGGATGCCCCAAATCTCTCGTTACACCTTTAAAATAGGCATAAACTTTTATCGTTTCCACCTCTTTTCTCAATATATTGCGTCTATTTGTATTTTTGTTTGCGGCCCGCTTCCTTTGAAATTAAAAAAAAAAGTTTCCGGTGTCATGATATTAAAGCAATATTAGCACATTTTTTTGAAGGGCGCCCCCAATTTTTCAAAAATTTGGAGATTTTTACACGGTTGCATTGGTAACTGGCTAGTAAACTATACCTGTGAATGCTTAAGTTTGAAAATGTCT
>JAMKCH010014761.1:0-26812 GCA_023653785.1 Ophioderma brevispina | reverse complement strand
GATGGCCGCCAAATTAGCTATATCTCAGCTTTTAAAGTAGATGTTGCTGATTTTAGTGTTTGTGAATATGTTTTGGGGTCAAAGAATCCAATTATGTACAAATCTAAATCAATGGTGACTTCCTTCACGCCAAAATCCAAAATGGCCGCTATTTTATATAATTAGCTATATCTCGTGTTTTTGAATATGTTTTGAGGTTCAAATAATTTTTTGGGGTTTAAATTTAAATCATTGATGTTTTCCTTAACTCAAAAATCCAAAATGGCCACCAAAATGGCTGCCAATTCGCTGCCATTACATATAATTATCTTCTCCCTGACATATACTTTCCTTTGCAGTCTCCTGCAAGGAAGCTCGGTCAAACTATCGCGTAGGAGGGTTGTTTAAAAGCAATAATCCCGAAAAGGGATTGTTCTGATCACCAAATAGTAGTAATTTTAGTTTATCTTTAGTCTATTCGAAAGAATGACTTGGGTGTTATGTTATTTGAACTTAATCAGAATGCAATTTCCCCAAACTGCACAATGAGAACCAGTACGCCGCTCAATATAATACTAATTCGAAAGAATGGTTTTAAAAGTTTAGTATAATGCAGTTTTCACATACTGTTCACATAAACGCACGATTAATTATAGGCCTACACACGTACGTCTTGCCAGAAATGGGCATAGAAACAATAGGCCATATATATTTCTATTTTTACAACCAAATACCAGAAATGGAGACTGGAGTGTGAAAGAAATATATAAAAATGAATCCCAGAAATTGAGAGAAATAACATTTGGGTGTGAAAACACCTCAAGAGGACTTCCTATTACATAATTCAGGTTCCGTCTTTTGTACCCGTCCCTTTTACAAAATTTCTCTTTATTTATTTATATCTATTTATTTATTCACTTATTTATATTTATTCATTTATAATTATTTCTTGTCATTTTTATTATTCGCTTATGTATATTTATTTAGATATAATTGATTTGCTTGTTTCTTTATCCCTCTTTTCCTTGTTCTGAAGTTGAGATAAGGCAAATTATATGTAATGGCGGCCATTTTGAATTTCAACATAAAGGAAAACATGGATAATTTAGATTTAGACTAAAATCATCAACACGTCTACTTGAGAAGCCAAGCTATAGCTAATTATATGGAATGTCAGCTATTTTGGCGGCCATCTTGGATAAAACTTTTCCCCAAGGGAGATTCATGGGGATTTTGGATATGTTGTTAGATGATGTATTCTGCATGTCTGGTGAAAAAATCAGCTCAATAACAATTTTTTCCACGAAGTATGTGTATTTCTTCTTCAGGGACTATACTACAAATTAAACTAGATCGGTTGTAGACCACCTACCGAGAACGTTTCAAAGGTTCATTGGACAAACAGGTGCAAAAGAAAACCGCAAACTTTGTTTCGAACTTGCCTGCTATCATCGTTGCCCATAGAAAACCATGCTTTGACTTTCTGTCGTGCACGACAGAAACTACTAAATCATCGTCTTATTACATAAAGACGGCGTATTCAGCTTATTCACTTCAGGTGTGATCTAATACATTGGTAAAAATTCAAAATATGTAAAAAACCGGGGTTCGACAAAAATTGGGGGCGCTTCTTTTCTGGAAATCTCCTCATGTCTCTTTTATTATCGTTTGGTTTGGATTGGTTAATGTCAAGACAGGTTTCCTTTGAGGGGCCTGCTACTGGTATCCTGGTAACCAGTACTACCTGTCCCAGGGCCGAGTTGTCGGCGGCTAATCCGTCACCCCCATCGGATTTCTGATGAGGAGGGTAGCTGGTTACCCTGGTAGAATGAAAGAGGCTACAAGGCCATCCAGCACATGCTGCCTTGCGTGTTGGGCGTGGTTGCCCAAGGCTAGGCCACCGCCGAAAACTGTGGATTGACGTCAGGAAGGGCATCCGGTCAATTATCTTTTGCTCCAATAAATCCTCACACAGAAGTAGCTGAGTGAGGTGTATCCGGCCACCCTCGTTAACGGGGACAAAACCGGATTTAAAACGTTGCTATAACTAACTAAAAAACTTATAGTTCTTGATTATGAGTACAAAAGCTAAAAGTTCATTTTGACAATAAAAGTTGCAAACCATAATGAATCTGTCTTGTTCGCACTTTATTGATTTGGCGTGGGTAGAAACTGATGCAAGTTAACCAGATGTGTTGGGTCAGAAAAATGGGAGATTTTATTGAAATGAGTATAACTTGGGTTTGGCATATGAAAATTTAAAAAAAATAGAAAGAAATTTAGACCTTCTGAAACTGCTCTTTGCAATAGAGAATTCCGTTTAGATTTTTTACTAAACCACGATTAAAATTAGTAACTTCTTTTTGAATCCGCTGTATGTATTTTAAAGAAGTATTCGCAAAACTTTTCCCCGGAACATTTCAGGTAGCTGATAATAATTGCCTTGTTTGTACATTAATACGACACGATTAAATGTACATGTCAAAAAAGATTTAATATATTGAGATATTGAGGGCGAGGTGGCCGAGCGGTCTAAGGCGCTGAACCGTCGGCAGAGTATAAGATCGATCGAGCGGCCCTGGTTAGAGCCCCGCAAGAGTCGGGTTTCTTGGTCATACTCAAATAGTTCCTATAAGGTCGGAAATTGCATAATTGCACAGCAGTGTGATTATGGAATTTCTCCTCGCTCCCACCCATTGCGTAAAAAGTGCAGGTGTATGCAATGGGTGCCCGGCGCCTCATGGTTCGGAGAGTCATGTAAAGCTGTTGGTCCCGTGTATCAGGGGAGTCATTCCTGAACACGTAAAAAAAGTTGCAGACCTTATCGAAAAGCGTAGGGGACCATCCCGGGGCTGTTACCTGCACTCATCACTCTAGGTACCAGGGTCCCTTCCAACCCGCACTAGGCCAGCGTGGAAGGGTAGGCCGAAATCCAGCATGGAAACATGTTGAGGCTTTCGTCCAACAGTGGACAGACAAAAAGGCTGATGATGATGATATTGAGATCACTGAATAATGGTGCTGAGTACATCGAGTAGGACCTGTAATGAGAATTTGTGATTATCCCTAAGTTTGTATAATTTTCTCCCATATAATTATAGCTTATATATATTTCCCAACGCTAAAATAGCTTAAAATTCCATAGGTTACGTAACAAATTATTTGACACAGGCTCACTATGATAATTCATGATAGGTTTTTGTCAATTACTACACACACAAACTTTGTTAGTATGGTTCCGTATAGCACTACGTTCAAAGTATCGGCATAATAAGTTCATCGTTTGGAGGACGTTCCCATAATCACTTAGTTTTTTGGCCTTAAACCATATAATCACTTTCTGGAGTTCATTGTTTTATTAAGACTATTTAGGCATTTTGTGGGAGTACGTATTAACATCTGCAAAGAAGGTGATTTTAGAATGGATGTCGTATTTCGAAATTCTTCTTCAGACTTTTAAAGCTGTGCATTTCAAATCTCCTGATTACTTATCTTCATATTTTCATCCTTGTATTCCTCAGTCCACTTACACACTTCGCTCAGATTCAGCAATCTCCTTTGATATACCACGTTCCAAAAAGAAAGCTGGTGATCGTGTCATTTCTATTGCCGGACCTCGCCTTTGGAGAATTGCCTACCTACATCCGTGGTCTTGATAGTACATCTGCCTTTAAAAGTCTTAAGTTCTTAAGTCACATCTTTTTCCTAGTTCTTTGTGTTTCTTGCCTTTTTCCTCTTCTTTCTGTCAGCGCCTTGCATGCTTGCAATGCTTTGTAAAATGCGCTCTATAAGTCTCATTATTATATTTATAATAATATCGTTGATATGCAAAATGAATAGTAGAGGACCAAATATCGACCCTGTGGCACTCCATAATTCACATTACGGACATTAGAGTTACACGAGCTATAATTTGGATATTGAGTTCTGTTATAGAGATAGCTTTTGAACCAGTTTAATACACTTCCTCTAAAACCATATTATTCGAGTTTATATAGGATGTCATGATACACAAGTCCAAATAAACTGCAGAAGTCGTTTCCTTACATTTGACCCCATTAGAAATATCATCAGCCAATTCAATAATAGCCGTGAAGGTCGAGTAATTTGACCTAAAACCAAATTGTTAAGATTGTTATTATTAGTCTATTATTAATCAACTATAAGTTGACACATATATAAAAAAACAAGTCTCTCCAATTGATAAACATGATGACTTTAATCGATAATTAGAGTAGAGTTTGGTATTATCATTTGTGAATAGGTATAATTTGGTACCTGTTATAATTGATAATTAAAATCATAGGAAGTGGTAATACTGATTTATTAACAATTCTTTTGATTAAGAAATTGTTTACATCACCAATCATCAGCATCATCATTTCGACCTCAGTCGACCATCATCATCATGAGAGGAAGTTACAGCTGGTTTGATAATAGCTTGGCACCGGGATTTCCTGTCATTTTTGTCTTCCTTGAGGGCTGCAAGCTCAGACACACGTTCAACCCCAGTGTCCTCTATTAGAAGGGTGTGCAGATATGTTTTATTCCTTAAGCCAGTAATACCATGTTTTGGATCCCAAAGAATGAACTTGCTAGCAGCTTCTTCTTGGTGACGGTAGAAATGACCCGCAGGCCTTAGTCTTCTTTCTATGATTTTTGTGGATATCTTTGGGAGATCACTATATAGCTGTTGGTTGTGTTTCCAACTTACATTAAGGGCTGCCCTTAAAAAGTCTAGTGTAACAACCATCTAGATTTCGTTCAAGCCGTTTGGTAAGAGTCCATGCCTCAGAACCATAGAGGAGAATTGGCTCAAGCAGAGTCAGAAAAACTTTGATTTTTGTTTCCCTAGGGAGTCCCGACTTCCAGATCTTACATAGCTTGTTGACAGCTTGCCATGTTTGTCCCTTTCGTACATGGATGTCTTGCTTAGAAGTTGCTATACATGCACCCAGGTATTTGAAGTCATTGACTGGCTGCAGTATGCTATTATTCATGGTTTTGAGTGGTATGATGGACTTTTGGTTGAAGGACATGTAATTTGTTTTCTTGGCATTGATTTTAAGTCCAGCCTTCTCTGCCTCTGTCTCTAGTGCAATAGAAGTTCTTGTGACTGGTCGGTATTATCTGAAAGGAGGGCCAAGTCATTAGCAAAGCCAAGATCTGTAGCTATCTGTGATGGTCTGCTTTTCAATTCTCCTGGATTACCTTGGTTTGATGGTAAATCCAAGTTCCCTGATCTTGTCCGGAGTAATAGCTTGACGGGGGCAGTAGTCTAGAACTACAATGAAGATGAAAGGAGCGAGGGTATCTCCTTGAAGAACACCTGCCCTTATTTCAAATTCTTCTGTGTCGCCATCAGGTGAGCTAACCTTAGCAAAGGTCATGAAGGTGCTGCGATACATCCTGCAACTATTTTATGTGGAATTCCATAGGCAGTCAAGATTTTGCACATCTTCCCCCTGTGTATGCTATCAAAAGCTTTGCGGAAGTCAACAAAGGTTAGTACTGCAAGAAGACTACGGGCCTGGATTCCTTCCAACATGAGGCGAATGGCCAAAATTTGTCCTACTGTTCCTCTTCCTTTGCGAAAACTGTTCTGATTATATCTCAAAAAGACTTCAAAAGTGGGTCGATGTGATTACGAATACGATTTAACAGCATTCTATTGTATGTCTTGCTGACTATTGAGGTTATACTGATGCCTCTGTAGTTTTCGGGATTGCTTAGGTCACCCGATTTAGAATGGGAATTATGTGGTCTTGTTTCCACTGTTTCTGGGCGACAGGTGCTATCGAAATTTTTCATTACAGATCCGAATGGAGAATATGTCTTGGATCGGAGCATGTTTGACAACTTCAGCAGGTATTCCATCCTCACACAGCTTTTGCCATTTTTTAAGTTTGGTTGATGGCAGCCTGAAGTTCATCCATATAAAATAAATCTATACACGGATTGGTAGTTTCTACATACACTTGTTTGTATTCGTCACTTCCATTGATACTGTGGGAGGGTTACCCAAGGAGATTTTTGAATGTGGTATAAACCATTTGTCGAGTCTTTCTTTGTTGTGTGTGCCTTTCACGTTGTCCTGTCCTTTCCTTCACATGTTCCTTCACGTCAGTTTGCTTATGGCTTTCCAGGAGATGAATAATTTCCACAAATTTCCACCTTTAAACTTTCTACCTCGATGCATGGATTTGTCTATCAATGAAGTCTTGGTTAGAGTTGTTAGATAAGCCATGTTCCAATCCTTCTTATTCTATTTTCAGTGCTCTCAGTTTCTGGAGTGTTTTGTGAGTTGTTTAGTTCAGAAGCCTCTTGGAATTGTGATCTTGCAGCACTCACTCTTCTATCTTCACTTGTGCAAGGAGTTTCTTATCTTACTTCTTTATTGGCATTAGCTGCGAAGCAGTTTCTTTTAATTGCTTCCACGAGGCACTTGAATTCTGATGTTATGCTCTTATCTGCGGTATACTCCACTTGCAGGTGCTCAAAACTCTATGTCTAACTATTAAGGTGTTTGCCCTTGAAGATCACCTATCTTGTGCGAGTGCTACCCCAGTCGATCTCACCTTTCTGCTTTGCTTATATTAACCGGAGTCGCAGCTTCCATAGTTTTGCTACTAAAACTCGATGATCAGATCAAAGTGTGGGGGGGGAGGGGGGGGGGGGATGGTGGGGGGGATGATAGCTAGACTGCTAAAGACCTCGGTGTCCAGTAGACCAACCCCGCCACTTACGGACGTATAAGAACTGTAATCGATCTGTGACTTTTAAGTCAGTCCCAGAGTTGAGATGTGTCATTAGTTTTCCAAGCCTCTTTCGAAATGAGGTATTCTAATGCTCAAGATCAATTGCTTGTGCCATGTCATCTAGCATCTGTACCCATTGTAGTTTGTTTCCTGTGATAACTGTACTTTACTAGATCAGCCATATTCTTGCACTCATGTCCCAAAACTAAGAGAAGATGTGTGCAGGAATGCTCCTGATTGTGTCCCCAAGTCCTGGTAGAATTTATTGACCTCTTTTCTCCTGTGACTTCTTATGCCCTGAACTTCCACAAGGAGGTTGGGCTTATGCTACAATGATGGTAGGGGATGGATTCCATTGAAGTCTACTTTCAGGATTCTTGGTGATACTTGCACACTGAGGCTAGTGTAATTTATGGCATGCTTTTCTAAGAGAAGTCTAACCTCCTCTGACTGCAGCTTAGCGGTGTTTCTCTCATCTTAAGCTGTAACCAAATTATAACCATGTGTTGCTTTTCATATTGATTTCCTGTTCCATTTGATTTATTTAATAGCGATGTTTCTGTACAGCGACTATGTCGTCGTTTATGCTCATTTGCCATCTCTCAGTGAGTTCCTCTCTTTGATGTTGAGAGCGTAGGGTTTCTAACATTGAAGTAGTCAATGTAATTGTTGTTTTTTGTTTTGCAATAGTCGAGGAAGTCAAATTTTCACGGGATTCCCCCAACTGACAGATTCCCGCGCGGACCTGTTTATGGCAGGGGTGCTTTATCTAACCCCACGAATCGGGTTCGAAAAGTTATTAGAGCCCACTGGGCGTGTAATTTTTAATAACGGCTCATAGCGTGTTTATTTTTAATAGCATTAGCCTAACTTGTACACTCGCAAAATGTGGTCACAAAATGTGCTACGCGTTACTAAAACAATGCTAAACCGTTGAATTGATTGCATTTAAATTATCACGTCATACACATCTCATGCTAGTTGTTGTCCATTGTTTTCCAATGCGTTACTTACCACGAATCGAGTTCAAGAAAGCTATTAGAGTCTACTTGGGTGTGTTATTTTTAATAACATGCACACTCGAAAAAATAGGTCACAATTTTACACACGAGTCACAGACTCACAGTCATGCTTCAAGAAATACAATGTCCTGACAATTATAGATAGAACCTGCATTAGACCCTGGGCTAAAAACCGAAACCCTCCCTCCACTTAGAGATTTTCATTCATCGAGTTTTTCTGCTACATGTAGCTTGGGTCCCCAGCTATCAGAATCTGCTTATTTGCCTTTAAATTGGTGGTGGGTGTAAGCGCTAGAACTTTCATAACCCCGGCTAGTGTTTCCATACGGAAATGCTGGGGCCGCAGGTGCCTGTTCAGAGGCTTGGGGTGGAAGATAGGCATCCATTCCCCTGACTTCTGTGAGGAAAAAAAGTGGATTAGAAACCGTCCTGAACTGGAAATGGTAGGCATATTACTACTCCCTTGGCATCCAACGAGGTAAATTTTTGGATTATAGCCTTCCTCCTTAAGGAGTAGGATGGCAAGGGGGTCTGATGGCCCCTGGAATGGTGGCGGACATATCTTACCAGCCTGGTCCCCTCGCTTTGGAAGCCGGATCGGTTCTCGCAAAAGCAGATCTAGCAGCGTGTGAAACCACAGCTGCCGTCGACGTGGGACCCACACTTGGGCTACCATCAGCAGAACCAGGCAGTCTCGGAACAGAGCCATTTTCTTGGGATCATGGCGATTGGGGGCTATCAATCCCGACCAGTCCGCCGCATGCATGGTGTCCCGTCCGATTGCCCGGGGATCTTGGTCCTATACATGCTGGCTGATGATTCACGGCTGAAGCGGACAGGTCAACGTGTAGATACTCCACCTTCTGGAAGATTGTGCAGCAAACCGCTGGGAGGAGCTGGCACTCCATCGACGACCCTCTGACCTTCGGCTCTGTCTGGGATCGGGGACCTTCCCCGGAGAGGGCCGTCCACCAACATATTGTCCACTCCCTGAACATGCATGAGGCGGGGAACCGGATGTCCCCATCTCGGTACCACTTGAGTAGCCGAAGAACCCCCCTACATAGGCTGGGACTCCCGACACTCAATTCCTTGTTTGCGTACATGTAACCACCGTCATATATCTCAGTGGAGGAGAACCACTGTTCCCCTGACCAAGGGGAGCCAGCCCACAACGCCAGATCAGAAAGACGGCCCACAGCTCGAGGACTTTTACGTGTTGACGAGTGTGGGCAGATGCGATGACCACCGAACCCCCACCCCTCCCCCACCCCACCCTCGAGAAATAGGAGGTGAACCCCGCTGGCGCATTCGTCGTCAAGGTTCATCTAACTCACCGGTAGGCTGAATGGAACTCATATTCAGTGGCCGAGTCCACCACGAAGGCGATAATTAAAATGGCAAGACAGAGAAATCTGAAGGACCTTTCATGCGAGACATGCAATATGGTACCGTGTCAATTAAACTGGCCAGCGGACCCAGGGAAGTTATGCATGTTGGCCGTTACCAACGAGCTGTCGAGAATCGAACTGGGGGCAGCTCATCGCCTCTATCCTCTCTGCTGAAGATCTCACCACAGCCAGCACAAGCGAGGTTTCCCCCAGAAAACCTGGGGACCTGAGACGCTCCAAGCCGAGCTGTTCACAATTCATCAGAAAGCCCGAGTGATTGGACAAGATGGACTACCTCTCGAGAGGAAGCGATACAGAAGGTAATCGTCTATGTAGACGAAAATTGTCCGTTCCCTTTCAGGAAATCAGCTCGAAAGGACACGAAAAAACTGGTACGCCACCCCCCCCCCCCACCACAGGAAAACGCCGCTAGCTATCGTTGAGCGGATTTTGTTAAATTGCTCACCAGCTTCTGAAGAAACATTCATGGACCCCGGCTAGGTTTCCATACGGATCAAATGTCGGGGGCCGCCGGTGTGCCTGTTCAGAGGCTTGGGGTTGAGATAGGTTTCAATTCCCTTGACTTCTGTGAGGAAAAGTGGATTAGAAACTGTCCTGAACTGGAAATGGCAGACGTATTACACCTCCCTTGGCAACCAACGAGGCAAAAACGCTTTGATTATAGCCTTCCTCCTTAAGGAGTAGGACGGCAGGGGTCTGATGGCATGAATGCGACGGGCGGGCAGTGAATCGACGGCGGTATCCTGATTGAGACCACTTTGAGTTTTTTGTGTTGTCTAGTTTAACCTAATGTATTATAGTTTCCATCAAAATTCATTTTCAACATGGCGTTACCATAGGAATAACTTCCAATTGGCATACCGTGACCCTTAACCCTCTTCCGCAAAGCATCAGGACCGGGGGGGGGGGGTGGTACCACCCCCTAAAGGATGATTCCCTGTGGCACGTTTTCTGGACACAAAAGCGCAAACGAATATGATCTAAGGCTTTTATGTCGTCGCCGGGCCACATAGTCACGTATCGACATTTTGATACGTGACATTGTGAAGAAATTGCATATACGTTTGTTTTGTAATACTCTACAATTCACCAAATTTCAAACTCAAAGAGGCTATAGTAAAAATATGAATTAAACTAATTATGACCCCGATTGCCAAAACGTTAATCGTGCACCATCACATAAAGGGACGTATTTGTCGAAAGTCTATTATGCGCAGGCCCATAGTATCCTATCTCATTTTCAAGTATTCGCCGTTTCACATTATAGTGACGTATTTGTTGCAAACGCTTCACATAACGACGTTTTTGCGGGACGTATTGTTATTACACGTTGAAATTGCTATTTTGTCGTTTTCACATAAGTGACGGCGTATTTTATTTAAAGTTTTTTATTCATTATCTAAATAAATTGAAAGTGGTATTGAAATTAAACTTATTTTGCGATTTTCCACTAGGTTTTGATTGAAAATTAATATAATTTTAATTAAACAGGTGAGGCAAATTAAAATCTCTAAAGCTTAAAAGCTTGTTTTCTCGAAATACTATTTTACAAATACTCAGATGTGCGCGGCCGACGATGTAATTGTAGTATCCTTTGCGGAATTGTAGCGGGAAAAATGGAGATAACACCTTCATGTGAGGTCAGTTAGTACAAGAAATAATAAAATAATGGTGGGTGAGTGACTCAAAATAATGCAAACAGGAAAACAATTTTAGTGTTATACTTAGAAATGATGAGAGAATAACATATCAAAAGTCTGAGTATTAAGTAGCGGAGAACATGAATTTGCAGGGAGCAAGGTTTGTACAGGGGAAAATATAAAGTAGGTATAAATTTACTGACATCTTATATCAACATTTTGACCATGTCTTAGGATTAAAAACAGGTAAAGCTTGCCCTATCTGTGGCTACAGTTTAATGTTATAGGGCAATAAAGGTTCATGGTCATCCTGGAGGTAAAATTTTCCGAATGGGTGATTCTTTTCAAAATGGTCCCAAATCTTCCTATAGTCCCAAAGGCACCAGGAATTCACCCATTGGTCATGTATATTAATTAGAGGTCAAAGGTAACAATGGTCTACATATTGGTGTATTGTAATGCTAGCACTAATTACATACTAACATGACAATCGAGAACACAAAATAATGCATTTTTATGTGCTGGGATATGACCAGACCAACAGTTTGAGACTAGGTTCGTCAAATCGGAGCACTCTGAAAGATTACCCCGGATGACCTGACCGTTAGCCCTATAATTTCCGAAAATAATGACCGGTAGATATGGCAAACTATACTTTTAATCCCTCATGCCAGATTGATAAGTTGGTGTAGCTTTCAAACCAATTAGACCTCTTTTTAAAACCAAATTACCCCCTATTTTTTTACATGTTCCCCATTGTTGATTTTTCTAGACTTTTGACACACATTATTCTGTGACAATTTCAAGATTATAACCCAAAAATTGTTTCTGTTGCAATGTTTTAGGTCAAAAATTTTTTTCTTGTACTACAACACAGGGTGTCCCGTCAAGTCTACTGTAAGCAAATACTCATACTGAAATATTTTTATTTTGTTTTTTTGTATTTTTTAGAGTAACAACACGTACTGCATACTTGGCACCCATATTTGCAAAAATACCAATTTGTCTTGCATGAATGGTGAAAATGTCGAAAAAACCCTTGATTTTGGGGGGAGATTTTCTTCTTAAAATAACGTTTATCAATAAGCTCTTTTATGACGTCAAAACGACGTCACATTGTGAAAAAAACTTGTAGTTTACTTATTGAAGAAAAGACATATGTAGCTACACACGGATACCACACAGATGGATGTTTCCATACTTACGAAATAATCCGGGGGGGTGGGTGGTAACTACCCCCTGTTTAAAGGTTAGTAGAAAACCCTTGGTTTGGACGAGGGGTAATAATAGCCCAAATCTTGATTGCAATCAAGCGGGCAGCTTAATATGTACCTAAATACTTATGTTTCTATGCTGGTTTAGTAACAAAAAATACGGAATTTTGGCAATTTCGAATTCTCATTTACTGTATTGACATGGCAAATAGGCTGACGCGTGACGCTCATATACATCATCAGAATAATGGCAAACAAGCAGATTGTGATAGCTAAGATACTATCTAACTGAAAAATATGGTCAGGAAAATCAGGCGGATGGGAATTTATGGAAGAGAATGTTAATTACTTAAACCTTGTTTCTCATTTTGAGATCAGTATAAAAAAACCACATATTTCCCAATTTAAGAGGGTGTTTGCAGGTAATGACCTTATTTGGCAAAACCATGGCCATAGAATGACCCAGATCGTAATTGCAATCAACTGATCAGCTCAAATCATATACCCCTAGACACTAGATTTGTTTTTATCTTGTCTATTACCAAAATGCTTCCTCCAAAATCCATCTTTAAGAGGTTGTTGCCAGGCAATGACCCAGATTCGGCATAATCATAGCCATAAAAATAATGACCCAGATCGTGATTGCAATCAACTCTATATACTCGTCACTTCTATGGAGTTTTTATGTTGTTTTCTTGCAAAGAACCCGATTATTTTTCTAAAGTGTCATTTTTTTTCATTACTAGCGTTCCCATGGGAAAGCCCTAACGTTCACGCCTCCACTAATTTAATGACACAAGCATATTATGATAGCTGAGGGTCCGGGCTAACTGAAAAACATGCGCTTGAAATCTTTCAAGTGGTCGGAGGGCAGGTCTATATAGTGTGGTGGGCCCATAGACTTTATAACCGATGGCAAGCGACAGGTACAAATTCTATTGGGTCAAATTGTGCAACGCCTGCATACGAATAGGCCTATAGATAGTGTGGTATGCTACCTGTACAATAAACTTTTAAAAAGCAAACATTTTCTCATAAATAAACATGACACAATTTATTATATTTACAACAGCAAATATATGATATAATAGAAATTTCTAAGAAATCGTGTTTTTTCTACATAAACATTCTTTTTTCACATACTAATTTTTTTCACACTCTCATTTTAAATTGGCATCCCGAACTGCAATTCCTTTTAGGTAATATTTGAAAGAAGTCAACAATGAAAACAAATAACAAAACCTAATCCAAACCAAAAATAGGAACACTGTTCCAATCCATACATAGGCTTGACGTGTGGTAATCCAATCGATACAACATCCTACTTGGAGGAGTTCTTGTTGAATGATTCTGCTTGCCGATAACACGCAAGCCCGTATTCCAGAAATATGTTTAACAATCATTTAATTAAACAATCGCTTTTCTTTCAAGTAGTGAGGTGGATAAATAACAATTAATTAAAATTATATAAAACAGTTTTGTTAATCCAAAGTAAAATAGATATTTCAGTGCTGAACGTTATTTCTTTTGGTATAATATGATAAAGTTGATGCTTTTGTCTTGCCGTAGTTCAAAATATTGTCTACCTTTAATTCAGAAATAAACGTTTGTTTAACTGAATAGTTAGTTGTTAAACACCTTTATGGAATACCCGTCGCAGTTTTCAACGCTTCTTTGGATTCCAACTTTGACCATTCTAGATCCTTGGCGCACACACACAAACACACGCACGCGAGCACACACACCCACCCACACGTACGCACACACACATTACACACACACACATACACACACACACACGCACGCGGCGAGCACACACCACAGGCATGGCCACCACAAAGACAAAAAACACAGACAGACAGGACACACACACACAAATTAACACGCTAGAGATGGTTGGAATCTTATTACATTTTATATGATTATTTTGGTGCACAAATCTAGGCAAGCATACTGCTAACCTATATTTCCAGATATTTTACAGTCCTGGTTTCATCGGAACCTCCTCTTTTATATCTGAAATATTTTCATTCTAATTCGTATTCATCTATTTTCGTGCTTCGGAGTGCCCATTGACCAACAAACAAAAACATACATTGTGTCCACCTCATGCACTATATTTTCCAATAAAAGGCACTTGTATATTCTTGAAGGTGAAGCTTTGAACTTCAAATATATTAACAATTCATTGTTCGCACGATGAATTTTATACAAAAGCGGTAGCTAGCGGTATACGTTTTTGAAATGAAGTGGTCTTAACGTAACCATTGAAAGGAAATAAATAACAAACCAATCATCCAAACCGTTATTTATATTTAGTAAATTGAGATATCATTTTCTTTCAAAATATAAGCGGAGATATACAAACAACCAATTTGAATAATGCGCGGAATTCCGTACCGTGATTTTTTGGTGACGTACAGACTTAGGAGCTCGGAAAATGCATTTTCTTTTCTTTGATATGTTTGTAAATCGGAAACTCAGAAAAAAACAACAAGACACCAAAAGAGGAAGGGAAATTAGTGCTCGAGGTGTGTCTCTAAACAAACATTTTCTCAAAAGCACCAAGGACTCCTTTCTTAGACTATGGGGGCGTAGGACAAATAACAAGCGGCATAACAAATTCCGTAGTCAATTCAAAGGGAGGAAAACAAAACCCGGTTGGATTAACATATTGATTAAATTATTAACATGACATAACAGTCTGTTGCCCCAAATAAAACTGGACATTTTTGAAAAAGAAATGAAATGTCACAGAATCAATTTTCTCTTTCATAATATCCGTGACCAATGGATATGTATAGACTTCAGAAAACCATTAACTAAAGATATTACAATGGGCCCGGTATGCGGAGCCAGTGTTATAGCCAGGTGTTATCAACTTCACGATTCAGGTTGAGTAGCAAAATACCCGTCCTCTGTCACAATAACTAACCAAGTTTACATTAGGATATAGGGCGTTGACCCTAAGTTTTTCTGAAAGCGCGGTACAATGCAGACAAATGAAGTTAAGCAATATAGTACGGAGTTTAATTCTGCACAAAGTTCAGGTCAAAGCTTGCCCAGCAAACATTCTGGGCATTTCATGTTCTTCCTTTCGAATAATGATTGAAAATCATGGACAAAGTTAATTGAAACGCACAATAGAAGCTCAAGATTTATTCATTTGCGAATGAAGATAAGGTATTTTTTGCGCTTAAGTCATTCATAAAAAACATTCAATCTGAATCGGGGAGGAGGTCACACCTGAAATCTTTTCATCCGCGAGACAATGGTAACGTGGGTCTGCCACTCCCAGAAACCGGGCCGGGCAATTGAATCTCTTTAGCTCATGAGGTCTAGCGTATTCATTGGTCATTGATATGGGGGGAAATAAATTGAGTGACAGTTATTCATTTCAAGAAAGAAAAGTAAGAAAATGGCCGGTTTATTTGGGGCAACAGATAGTTTTATTGGATTTTCATAATTTTTTTAGGATACGCTGGGTTTGCTCCCCTCCCGTGATAGGGATTACGAATCGACAACGCAGAGAAGGGGTTGGCCCATTACCCTATTGAAAACAAATTGATATATAAAACATTAATTTTCAGGTATTTTAGATGCAAGATTGCAACATGGTAATTTCCAATGATATTCATCATTGACTTTATGTTTATTCATTGCGGCTGCTGTAATAGCCTAATTTTAAAGGAAAATATGTCATGCTTCTGAATATTGGAAAATTGGTATGGATGGAAGCTTAAGTAACGTATGATTCATATAATCAAAATAAGTGAAAATGTCACATTGTGAGTATTTTGCCCTTTTAATTTTCAGCCCAATGGCTTGCTCGAAACCGATCCGACCAATCACCATCGGCAGGCAAATGGTGACGTCTAAGTGATGACATATATCGCAGTGTTGCCACTTTCCTATTAGAGTGTGAAACTGCGATCGATGTGTGTTTATTCATTAAAATTAAAACCACAACGCGACGAAACAATGAAAACAAAATATGTCATTCTGTAAAATTTTTTCAAATTTTTATTATACTTTCATTAATCCATCAATATTACAGTGTCGTCAATGACAAAAATAACAATTCGAGTCAACACGATTCTTTCCTGTAATTGAGACCTTGGTGAAATATTAATAGAAAGAAACAATTTGATCCTTCTCCAGCTGTCGCAAAAACCTAAAAAATTTCGTCAACACCACATAGAGATTTCAACCAAGCGTGTCACCTTCTAGTACTTTTCCAAGGGTACAGGCATTGACTGAGGGGATGTGCAGTGGTGGAAATTAAAATTTCCACGGTTAAACTATGAAACATGAAAAAATCAACCGATTCTTTCTAATGAAGAATTCAAATAAAGTAAGCGCATTAGAGCTAAATTATCTATCAAAAAAGATTCCTGACTATATCGTATTTGCTTCAGGGTATCCATTGTAATGTCAGGACTTTGATGAACACATAAAGTCTTTGCACTCTCTTTCTAAATGTCAACATGGAAAAGCCAGCCAGATTATCTTAGCTTTGTTCATGAACAGGTGAATCGGCCCCCAAATATTCTTTTCTGACTCCTCTCCCAAGTAATTGACGCTGTCAAAACTTTTCTTCTGGTCACTGTGAGTTGAATCTACTATAGCTCATGCTTAAAACCCATTTGGTAGATCATAAACTCCCAAAATAGTGTTGGATAGTGTACTTTTCATTGCTTACACAAAAAATCTAATTTTCACCAGCATGGTCATCACTTGACGTCACGAGGGAGCAAAATTGGCGATTTTGATCAATGAACGCATTGCGAAAAAACCGCCCGTTTTCTTCGTAGTCTAAAAACCAAAAATTAAAATGCCTCGATTTTACGTTAAATTTTACATCAAATTGTATTATTTTTTCGGAATTCGTGATGTATTGTACATATATTTTATGAATGTAAGTCACAAACTGAGCTTGACAAAAATCTTGGACATATGTCCTTTAAATATTGGTAGCTTGCAATGCTTAGTAATCTATACTCTTTTACGGAATAAAACCTCAATACTAGTATTGAGGTTATTCCGTTAAAACTCAACCCCCACAATGTTAATTTTTAACACTGAAGAACTCACCCCACAATGTACTACATACATACATAATACATACATACCTACATACATACATACATACATACAACTACATACATAATACATACAACACACATACACATACACACATTATCTATTACATTACACAACATGCATGCATACATAAACATTATAAGATACATATATAGAAAACAAAGCAACAATTACTTTGGGATAGATGACTTGTCAGTTTCAAAAAGAAAGGTCGAAGGACAAAGACAATGAGTTACTTGATCGAATTGAGAGGGATAAATTATTCTAGGGGTGTTTGGAGATTGTAAGAAAAAAATATAACTGCAGCATGTTGGGGAGTCTTTCTATGATATTTGGAATGGCAAGGCGAGTAGTATTTCAATGACGTGAGATTATGATGGTGCAGGTCCAGAAAATATGGGATGACACATCAAACATAATGCCGAGTTTCCTGAGGTCTGTGACTGGAGGACATATGACATAGTCACCAAAGATGAAGTTGGAACCAGGCATTTGTCGTCTAAAAATAAGTGGGTTTCAACAAAGAACTCAGTTGTGTCATTATTAGTGTCACAGGATCCAAGTTTTGATATCATTTATGCACATTTCAAGCGTGGTAAGAGCCTACTGAATAGATGAGGAATCCGAAGGAAACAAAACTGGGTCATTTGAATGACGTAAGTCATAAATGTGATACATTAATTTGTGTTTTTGATTTGATGCGTCATATTGTGAAGACTTTGGTCCAACAATTGACCTTGTGGTAGCCCGTAATCTATGCCCTGTGATGTTGAGTAGTAAATCCCCAGTTATATGAAAACCGTTGTGATCTTCCACAAAGTATACCCGTAAAATATTTGAGGGATGTTCCTGTAATTCGAGTTATTTCCACCCTGTACTTAAAGCAAAACGCTGTGATTCAGCGTCAAAACCGGCACTAAGGTCTAACAATTACAAGAATACACCCATTTATTGCAAATATTTGAAAGATGGTTCATATTTACTTTTTAGTTAGAGCAGTCTCTGTACTCCGACTCGAACAGTAAGAAGGCTGTAATCACCACCCAACGTCATTAATTATTATCACTGTTTTTCTATCAGTTTGGATATGAATTTAATGTTAGCAACTGGTGCGGTATTTTTTTTTTTAATCTTCGAGCTTATACGGGGTTCAAGGACTGGTTTTATGAGGGGTGGTCGGTGGAAGCACGAGCATGTTTTAAGAGCTTGGGGAAAATATTGAAAAAGATCTATATATTATGATACGAGTTGATGGTACAAAACAGACAGTATCTTTAGTAACCATGTTGGAATAGTACCTAGCACACAAAACTCTTAACCCTAAAATATTTCAACACGGGGTCATGTTGACCCCGTTTTGAGTCAACTATGCACGACTAACAATGGGGTGGTAAATTGTTGACAATTTTTGTGGTAAAAAAACGTGTGAAAGACCCTTTTTGGGTCATAATTTTGACCCATTTTTTAGTCGGCTGCATAGTTGACGTGGCCCGTTTTTAGTGTGTTATAGTTGCAGGCATATTGATTGAGTTTTCAACTTCTTCTGATTTACAAGGTTTTAAAACTCAGATAATTTAGGTTTCGTTCAATTTGTATATATTCAATCATCCAGAACCAGATGGCTTTTCCAAACCAGAGTCTATTTGAGACACCTTCTCATGAAACTACACAGCAAAACGTCATATCATGGTTGTTAATGCTTACTTTCCTTGAAGCGATAACTCTAAACATTTGTTTTGCGTCAATGAACAGATCGGAGCTTCTCCTCTATATAACTCTTCTTGGCATTCTCAAACTACTATTTATCTCTTGTTTTCCTCACTGTAAGTGGTGATATACCTCATCGGTCTATCACCACTTCACTCACTCTGTCTACGAACCTACGAGCCTTACATGGATCTTCAAATATTATACCAGGGTTGTTTGATTCTTCAATCTTGTAGTCTGACCTGGGGTCCTTTCGCAAAAAACTCAGTCGTAAATCTTACGTGCATACCATGTGCATACTATGTCATGGCCTGATTGGACCATTATCCAAAGCATGTGTATTGTATGAAAGTTTCTATTTATATGTAGGACATACGCATAAGTTAGTAAGTATCACATAGGGACGTATGTATGAGGTTTCTGCGAACGGACCCCATGTTCTTAATTTGGCATTCTGGGATCTCTTGAACACATTGCACGTGAACTCTTTGCCAGTGTCGTATTGATATGCAGATCTCTTTAACACATTGCACGTGAACTCTTGCAGTAGTATTGATCTGCAAAGTTGGTAGATAGGACAATTGCCAGCTATTACTAAACTAGAGTTTTGTGGCTCGTTTAACGTGGAAATTTGCGACAGATTGAACTTTGTATTTGGCGCCCCGGACTGTATGTTATACTGCGAAAGTTTTGTGTCGCGAAAGGACATATAGGCCCCGTCTCGACTGAGACAAATATATGTTTCAGGATTGCGCGAAACTACACACTGGCTTGTTCTTGTCGGATTGAAGTAGTAAGTAATTTGTCTTATTCAAGGCAATTTGGTGGAGTTGATTTAGGAAAAATAACGGTATTACTTATAGATCCTGTACAGTCGGAATTCTTCCACGTCTAATTTTCCACATATAGATCACATTTAAAAAAAAGAAAGGACTGTGGGTCATTGAAATAAACCATGCTTCTCCGTATTATAGACGAAAAACTTACACAAGAAAATACACTAAACACTTTTTGAATCTGGATGTTTTTGTAGCATACACGAAGAAGTTCACGCAACTGTTACTTATCAATATAACAGCCGTGGACTAAAGGCCACCGGCCGACTGCGCAACTATAACCGGCGGCCGTAAGGGTGTAAGGCAATGATTAAAAGCACAGACTAACTAAAATTAAATTTTAGTGACATCTATGGGCGCTTTAAAGCTCGCTTCTTCTGCCTGATTCTGATACGGTATGTACTGTTTGTTGAGTTAGGTAAGCCGGCCTACACTACTTTCAACCAGTTGTAGAGTAAATTATCCAGATGAGCCACCTGTAATATGGCTTCCGTCGTGGAAGGAATATTCTCAGATAGTGGACATGATAATTGCAGTGATTGGGTATTGGCTTTTTTAAAAAGGAGATGGCAACTAATGTGGCATACAGAGCAGCACCGTTATTTTGCGAATCCCAAGTGACATGTACTATTGATAATCATATCCTAATTCTCCAATTCTCTTGAAACCAATGGCAAACAAAAGAGTAGCAATGACAATAGGTAATAGCCATGATGCAAAAACCATGGCAGCTATTTTTCGTGGAGTGTACAACCCAACTGTACGTCTTACGCGTTTTGGTGGTATTAAAATAAAACGGTTATGGCAATACACGCAACAAGAGTGGACACTACAACCAAGACACACAATAAGACAAAAGCCGTCTCCATGAACGCATATGAACACTAGGTAGCGTTCAGAATCTTCGCTCAAAACCCGCAAAGCTGTCCACGGCAAGAAGCACAAGTCCAAACAAATCGGCTACTCCTAAATGAAAACGAATATATAGTAGTAAAGGTACGAAGTTTACGTGACCAAAAGAACAAGCCAATATAAACAGAGTTCCCGAAAAATCCAACAAACAGCGACGATCACCATCAATGCAGCTTACACTGTCGTTCTGCATAGCTCTTATAGTAAATGTGGTAACCGTGCGGGGGAGACGAATGGGGCGAATGATGGTACTGGTACCTTTCAATCCTTATGTATAAGAGTAAAGTTATGACGATGTGGTAACCGGCAACCCACGGCTTTATTGGAAAATGTAATAAATGAATTCTATAAAGTTTGCGATAGTCTGCATTAGTTTGTTTCGCTTTTGAAGACAACAACAGCGCTAACATAAAACATCCGTTCCTCACAGGCTTTTGCTGTGAATAAAGTTCCCGATTTGTACAGAGATTTGTTTGGAATCAACCACGGACCTCAACTGTATTAGAAATACATCGTGCGAAGGAAAAAAAATATACGTAGTTCCAATGAGAAGATATATTTACTGCTTGAAATCAGGAAATTGATTTTTTAAGTTGAAATGTGCAAGTAGTGGTAAGCCAAAATGTTCTGTAGGTGTTCTGCAAAGAAATACTCTTGTTCGCTTGTTTGTGAAGTAGAGATTCCTGACGAAATAGATAAACAGACCCGATTTACTATCGATGCATTTCCTCCGTTTTCTGCCATGTATTCAGACAATGTTGAAATTTATGATCGTTTTAATACAATATTGACGGCTTTTGTCGATTGATTTTTCTCCTGATTTACCATGTTTACGGTCAAAAATTACCCACCGGCCTAACACACGAGCAAAACCATAAATGAATCACAAGTTGACGATGGAACGTTGTAGCCAATACAGTACCATGTTGCAGTTGGATTTAAACTTTACTCAATTTTAATCAAATGGTGTCTGGAAAATTTCAATTTACAACAATTAGCAGTTCAGACAAATTGAACGAATTGAACCATGAAACGTGGGAATTACACAAATGTCTCCCCCTGGTTAATGGCGCGTTCTGCCGTTTATTGCTAACCGAAATGGTAATTACAAATGCAACGATGTGTGTGTAAACTGGGGTCCGAATTTAAACATTTAGGTCTCCACGGTCATGTTCATGATACGTTTTCACAAAATGGTTATTACTTACTCTCGTCAAGATAATTGTTTTATTACCCGGAATCACACGAAAAAGTGAATTCAAATCAATAAACAATTATCCCAATGAGGCGTTTTAATAAATTTTCGGTTATTGCTTTTTTGTGCCGAATGTCGTTTTTTAACATTGGCTAAAAACCAAGAAAGACTGCGTCAATAGGCTTTCCTTTTTTCCAAAAGATTTGGGGCGTACGGTAGGGTACACCCCCTGAAAACATTACTTGTCAGCAAAGGTCTCATTTGACCAATAAAAATTTGTCATGCAACTAATTTTTTGATCATTCAAGAAAAAAAGCTCTTAAAGTTGTTTATAATTCCATTACATTAGACGTGTGTTTTAAAATTAATTTTATATTATTAAATTTGTAGGTTTTTTCTTTTTTGTTTCATTTTCAAAATGCCATGACCAAAGAATATGAATGACGGACATTGTCGTTATTTGTCAATTCCAGTGCATTACAAAATTAAAGTTGGGTGTATGACAAATAAATGAGGAATTTATGAGTTTCTAATTTTTATTAAATAGTCATGTCCATCAAAATGACAAGGTGGAAGGGTGTGGGGGTGTGCTGCGGGGGATGGTCTTGTCATTTTAATTGTCATGTATTTGTAATTGCACCAGAAATGACAAATTAAACAACTATTTCGTAGTCATAATTTTGTCATGCATTTTTTTAAAAGTGTGAAATTTTATAAGTCACGAAAATATTTGTGATGATGGGAAAATGTAATTTTAACAAGGTTATAAATTGTAAAATGGAAATATAAAAACATTTAGAGCTTATTTCTTGAATGATCAAAAAAATAAGTTGAATGACAAATTTTTACTTGGTTCCAAATAAGACCCTTTTCATGACAAGGGTATGTTTCAGTGTATGCCGCCAACGGGTCAATCTATTGTTGTTCCCGGAATCCATGTGATAATATTGATACCACTTAACATTATGCGACAGTGGATGACATATTCAAGGCACTTACACAAGAAGCAAGTGATATGTGCCGGTAATTGCAGCATTGGATCGCTTTTGTTGTCCTTGAACATGGGATTATATATACATTAGCAGTGGTAAAATCTACTGGAAGATCACTAGATGACAAATATATGAGGATGCTAATAATATAGCCATTCCACACCATATTATTTCTTAACTCTTTGCACGCTGGGCAATTCTGTATAAGTTATAACGCATAGTGGCATTGGAGATGGCTTTCCAAATATTTGTAGGTCACTTGAGATGTCATCTAAAAACGAACAACAAAGCCTAGGTCTTCTTTGGACTCATTTAAATGCATTTGTCGTGCTGATTCTGAATATGCTCATGAAAATAAATAATTTGGAAATGTTTATAACAAGAAAAGACAAAAATTGACCAAAATTCATCTTTAGGCGAGTATACTCGCCTGCCGCATGCAAAAAGTTAAGTATTTTGTTGGAAATGTTGTCTGGCCCGAAAGCCTTGAAAGGATTCAGATCATGAAGTTTTCCAATGCCCTCGTTTACAATCTCAAGTGGTTTAATATCAGTCTGCTGTAAGTAAAGAAAATTAGAACTGAGTGTCTTGGTAATTGAGAGTAACTCAATATCTACCAAAAAAAGAAACCGCTGGCAACGGAAAAGGGCCACCAAGTTTTTAAAAAGGATAACAGCCATATCAAGTATGTAAAGAGAGCACCAAGTAGACTCAAGTGCGTCTGTCACATTGGCAAACTTGGTCCCATTTCTTCTATCCTGAATTCCTTTGTTGGGAACGATCATGACATTTCATTAAAGTAACTATCCTTCATTAGACATCATTGTTGATTTAAATAAGTCATGCGTTTGGGAATAGTGTTCCAATTTCTTGTCTAAAGGCCCTCATATCCTGCTCGAGTATTTTTGAAGTAGGTTGCTTAGTTTTGTTTGTTCGCTAGCTTTTGTTTTTTGCTTGATTTTTTGTTGTTGGTTTTTATTCAATGATTCATGATCAGTTGTAACTGCATCATCCATCAGTGCAATTATGTTCCCATTGAAAACTGTGTTCCGACAGATCGGCAATCGACTGTTCTGTCGAGTATGTTGGTTATGAGTTCTGTGATTGAGTTCCAGTCACGCATATTTCTGGATACGAAACTTTTTTGTACCAGTCTTTCTGTGAGATGGCATACCCTGGTAGGAAGAAGAGTACTAAAGACCAGAAAAGGAAATGCGATATAAGCATCAGTAATGTTAAGAAATGCGAAATAAGCATCAGTAATGATCTCGTGTACTAGTTTGTTCGCAGTGTATGATGCGTGAGCCTCTATAGTCTTTATAACTTATAGACATGATAGACCGGAGGAAGGTTCGTGTTACTCTGGTTGCCTCAAATGAAGACGAGCTGCTTTGAACTCGGCATATTACATCAGCTCCCCTAGCAGGAAACCTATAAATTTATATTTGACCTGTATGAAAGTTGATGGTGGGAAAACAGGTATAGCCATGTGGTGTGGTATTTTTAAAGAGACCATGGAAGTTTCATATACCATTAAAGTAGTACTAACATTTTCAGGTTATCTAAATGAACGCAGACGTTTTTTTTTTGTATTGCAGAAATGGGATCAAGTTTGCAAATGGGGCAGACGCACTTGAGTCTACTTGGTGCTCTCTTTACATTTACTAACTTGATATGGCTGTTCAGGGCCGTAGCCAGGGGGGTGCGGGGGGTGCAAAAAAAAAAAAAAAAAAAACATTGGCAAACTTGGTCCCATTTCTTCTATCCTGAATTCCTTTGTTGGGAACGATCATGACATTTCATTAAAGTAACTATCCTTCATTAGACATCATTGTTGATTTAAATAAGTCATGCGTTTGGGAATAGTTTCCAAGTTCTTGTCTAAAGGCCCTCATATCCTGCTTCGAGTATTTTCGGCCATATTACAGCAGCCCCCCTAGCAGGAAACCTATAAATTATATTTGATGTATGAAAGTGATGGTGGGAAAAAGTAAGCAATGTGGTGTGGTATTTTTAAAGAGCCCAGGAAGTTTCATACCATGAAAGTAGTACAACATTTAGGTTATCTAAATGAACGCAGACGTTTTTTTTTTTGTATTGCAGAAATGGGATCAAGTTTGCAAATGGGGCAGACGCACTTGAGTCTACTTGGTGCTCTCTTTACATTTACTAATTGATATGGCTGTTCAGGGGTCCGTAGCCAGGGGGGTGCGGAGGGGGCGAGCACCCCCCAAAAATGACAAAGGTCCGCTTTTTGATGTTGAAGGTCCGCTTGCCACGTTTAAGGTACGTGTTGTCAATTAAAAGTGTGTCTTAAGGGTTGTGGTGCAGGGTATATGAATGACTAAGATTGACTAAGCAGCTGTTAACCATAGCATTACGATTGTCGTTGTTAATATACCTGTTGTTTTCTCAATGCTGCGACGAAATTTTTTTATTCCCTACCTCACCCACCCCCCCCCCCCCCCCCCCCCCCCCCCCCCCCCAAAACCACCCCCACACCCCCCCTCCGCTCTTCAGGATTTGGAGAAGACGGTTTGAAAAAATCCTTTGGGTTCAAGCGAGCCGAACTTTTTTTTTGGTTACGCAAAAAAGGTCCGCTTCTGGCAAATCCCGCACCCCCCCCCCCCGCATTATCATTGCGCTTATCATTTTGACCACCAAAATTATAAATTAAAAAAAAAAGAGTGAGAGAGAGGGTGCGAGTAAAGTAAGTACAGTAATTGTTTCATTGATGATACGAAGCCTACATGTCGATTAATATTCCCTGTAATAAAGAATTATACGCACACAAAAACAAATCTATTTTGGGGACCATGTCCGGCATTATTTGGAAGTACCGTCTCGTTACATGTTTTAGGCGCTACGATTGACGATATCGTTGGTGTTGATGAATGATGAAATGCTCGTTCGTCGGTTCATTTGAGTAAAGGATTTATTAATAGTACGGGTAGGAAAGATGCATTACCACAATATGGTGCCCAGAAATTAAACAAGTTTCTCAGGGAAAAAACATATGTTTCCTCTAGGTCTCTGTCAATTTTCAGTTCCTATCTTACTTATTTGCTTTTGTACAAGAGTAGAATTGGCCAGGAGATGAATTAATGAAATTGAATAAGAGTATGCAAGAATAACAGTAGCATTTATATAGGGTGTTCTGAGCTTTTATTTGAAGAGTTTTGGTCTACCTTGTTGAAGCATTCGACAATGAAAAGTGTCGTCCAAAATTTTCTGTTTTAATTTGGGTAAGTATGAATAGTGTTGTATTTCTGATACCAATTTATGGCCCTCAAAATAATATTTGTTCCAGTTGAAGAGTGTGGTTCAAAACTAAAACCCTAAACACACTTGCATAACAATGAAAATGGAATAAACAAACATGGTTTACAATGTTGCATATTGGTAAGTGGCAAGAATATATATTTATACAGTGGTTCCCACCTGGATTACAGAAGAGACTTATTAATTACATAATCCACCTAATTAAAAAAATCCTCTTTAATGGGTTTGAAATTCAAGCTTATTGTGTAAATCTTTTGGGGCACCCGGTGCATACGGACTTTTACACTCCCGCTGGTGCATAGGGGGGGGTCCACTTGGACCCTGTGAAAGCAAACTTCCCATAGAAAGATATTTATATTATATTACTATTAAAAGAAAAAAAATATCGAGGGTTCGGAAAATAGGTACGAAACAATGCGCGAAAAGAGGTTAATTGCATGGATGCATTGGGGGATGTATATTGGGCAAGCCAGAGTTAGAGTTCGTTTTCGACATTACATGTGATGTGACGCTGTGATAAATGAAAATTTGTGGTACTTTGGTCATTTGACTATATGAGGGTTAAGCATCGATTAATTAATTCGGTCTGGGTGTTATGAGAGGTAAGCATCAATCATTTTTCACTTTGGGACGCTCTTACTCTCTCAAGCTTTCTCCCTCCCTCCTTTGTCTTATTACTTTGTTTTAATTTTACCCTACTCAACATTCATTTTTTCGTCCGCCTCCTAGTTATCCTGTGTCCCCATCGTTTCTCTACACT